>JAKGSA010000188.1:100695-151546 GCA_033558755.1 Philaethria dido | reverse complement strand
CACGTCATATCACTCTCGGAGCCTCTTCGCGTCCTTCGACGTGTGCCTATATCTGTTATCAGCTTAGCACTTTCGGATTTACCCATACCCTTTAACTTCTTCTTCATTTTGTCTTTTTCCGGTGAATTAATATGTAAGATTGCCGCAGCTTTTGGTGGAATCTTTTCAGGAACAAGTAATTCTTTAGCAGAAATACTTTTTGGTTTCTTGTTAAATAAATCACTAAATTTAGTCTTCTCAATTCTTCCATGCCTTTGCGGCTTCAGTGTGAGATCAATATCTCCACTTTTTCTTCTTATTTTAACCGGTTCCGGTTTTCGTTTAGCCATGTTTGGGGTTTTTGCTTTGTATGTGCCGTCGATTCCCGTATATGCTACAGTGAAGTCTTTCTCGGCGTTAAAAATTTGCTTGACAACGACGTTGTCGCGCTTGATCGATTCTAATTCGTCAGACGTGTCCTCGTCTTTTGTAGACCTCCAGCGGTTGCCTATCAGTCGTAGGGAAGCGCGGACGGATCGGGACCTGCGTAGCCCCCCTTGCTCCTTCTTGAATTTGTCGAGGAGGGTCTCCATAGCCCTGCAAGGGGTGAAGGGGCGCGCGGGGCCCTGGGCATTGCACGTTACAATCGACTACGCGCACGCTATTCAGTCGAATGATAGTTACGTGAGTCGTTTTCTTTCCGACGTTCACTCGTAGTGGCGTCGGCACGTAGAATGCTGGCAACAATAATCTATGTTCTGGTAGGGCTCGATACGACCCCAGACATCTCAAGAGCCCGGTCTTTAGCTACAACGGACGCGACAGTGTGATTGTGACAATCTGATCTCATTTGCACAATCTCTTGATTTGATAAGATAGTTATGCCTGATATGGCTATTTGAAATGTACGCATGTCAGCACGACTGAGATTTGTTTACCATGACGCAGATTTAATGAGCATAAATAAGTATGATACACTAAATATTACGTTGATTTTAAATAATGCATTGGCCTCGTGATTTGCTTGTGAAAAGTACTACGTGTCAGTTATATTGCGACGTGATTTATGACGAAGTAGTAACACGACATGACACCAGCTGTGGTCACAATTTATTTCGAAACTAAACTCCAAACTGTTATTTAACAGATTCTTAAAGTGTACGTGACATATTTCTATTTTTTTATATATATGTAACATCATATTTAAAAATATAATATTTTTTTATCATTAGTCGATAAGGTTTAGGCTTTAACAAAAATTAAAAACGTACCGCTTTTTAAAAGCAAAAGCAAATATACTAATGAGGCTTAAGTTACCGGTTTGAAAACTTTTTCGTGATAAGGACCGCCGTTATTAAAAGTCAATAAAGAAATTTATAAGATCAGAGTTTTATAAGACTTAAACCTTTGCCTCTTTAGAAACAGGGATTACTTTTATAAGAGACCGATAAAAAGATATTTTATTTAGTTGCAAAAAAATTAAGTAGTTTAATCAACAAAAATGGGAAAATGCCATTTCTACCAAATGAATTTATACTTGTTTACACTTATTGGGACACAAAATCATTTAATTTACTCTTGTCAGATTCATTTTTATATAAATTTTATAATTATTGTTAGTACTGTAATAAATATATGGTGCACATAAAAAGTAATTTAAATAGAAACAGACAAATATTGGAAAAGTTATTAATTTATATGAAAAGCTTCATACAAATGATCTTTTATACAAATGATCTTTTTATTTCATATACTAATCAATACTAATCAATCAAAGTGTTTCGCAACAAAAACGTCACATCTCAACTTAACTCACGCTAAGCTTTTTGAAAAAAAAAAGTTGTGATTTTCAAAGCTATCTCGAACACGAAGTTATTTATCCCTAGATAAAATAAAACTATATATATTGGCATTTATCTTGTATTTAGTGTAAGGAAAAGCTTATGCAAAATAACAGATAGAATAACAAGTACATTTTGAACTTTAGGGAACTTTTGATTCTCTTTACAAAAATACTGTATTATAACAAATATATGATTAAATAATTAAATGCTTACGTAAATTTTCACCATTTTACAAAATTATATGATTTTTGTATATAAAGGACTTATTAATATTTAAATAACTCAACGTTATTTAACTCGCAAGTGTTAATTTTAAGGCATTAACTAAAATAATCACATAGAATGGTATGTTAAAATAATCTATATATATAATAATTATATCATCTTTCTTATTTCCTTAGCTTTATCTTAAAGACATTAGAAAGAAACCGTTCCCTGGAACTATGAGAGAGCGACATAATATTTGAAATTATAAAAAATCTAAAATTGTATTATTCAATCCGCTTAAAGTCCCACGCAAAGTTGCCGAGCAGGTAGCAGGTGCATTAAATATCCCTAATTTAAGGGTAGCTTGGACCTTTAAAATGATTCCTTCGCTTCCATGTTACATTTTTTCACTTTAAATACTATTTTTTATTAATAAAAGGAATGAAATAAATTGAAAAATGAAGGAAAATTAACAACAAGTACTATTTTGTACTAGAAAAATATCAAAATTCTAAGAAAACATTCCAACCAGTATTAAAACAAAAACAATAGATAATTATTGATGAGCTTCCTGGCGGTATGTTGTTATTTTCCAAGGGAGCGAACAAAAAACCAAATTGTGCACTATTTATGGCAAGAAACTGGATGAGGCGGCTCTTGCCCTCTGGAAGCTAGAAAGATATTTCTATCCATATGTGGAATCTTTTAAGATATCTCATATGGCGTTTTGGTGTTTTAACAAAAGATTTTAAATGAAAATGTATGCTCCCACATAGCAAGATATTCATAGAGCACGTAGTGTCCAAACACTCCACTCGCCGCCTTCTGCCAAAATTCGAGACATCGCGTGTTAAGGGACAGAAGTCAACGCCCCGCTTTCTGTTAACAGTGGAATAATAGAAAGAACTTTAACAAATTTATTGCCTCAAGTGGGAATCGAACCCACAACCAACCGCGTTTACAATCATACGCTGTCACACTGCGTCACGACGGCCTACGAGTATATTGAGAAAAATATATTTTGGTAGAGTTAGGTATTTAAAATCAAATATAAATAACAAAATACGACGAAAATTTCACGAACAATACAAATGATACACGTAAAGGTACATTATTGTCGATGTTTAAATTATAATGAAGTTCATGTTATTATTATTGTTATTGTTATAGTACCTACTTATTTAAAAACAGCATAAAAGCATTTCATCAGCAATTATTATAAGCGATAATTACGTCTGGACAGTACAGTACTTTGATGGTCGAAAGATATTTTTCACACGACAGTAACTCACGCGATCATGACGTTATATAGAAAAATTAATCAAAACATTTTTCCTCTATTATTGACGCAGTTGAAAAGAAATGTTAAATTTGAATTCTTACTTTTTAGCTGTCATCGAAAAAGGAGATGTTTTCTTTTTTATTAAAATCTTGATTATAATTACAGATATATTAAGAATTATAAAAATTACAAAAATAATAGAATATTTTATCTTAACTAGAATTCCCGTCGACGCGTTAACAACGCGTTGTCTATCAATATATGTTACTTAATAGCCAATAACCATGGAAGTGTGTTGTAACATTTATAGTAAAATTATTAATATAATATATTTTTTATGCTTTATTTTAAAAATATATTATCATCGTACACTCCTTCTCTATATAAACTATAAGTGTGCCAAGTTTCATTCTCTTCTGACCACTTAATTTTCGTAATAAGGGATCCAAAGTTTTTCCTTCATGTATAAATACATGAAGGAAAAAAGGATAAAATAAATCTATATATAATATTCAATATAGATTTATTACAAATTATCAGGAAATATATGGACGCCTAGTTAAAAAGCTGATATGGTATGACACGTCGTGTTTCGCGTAGTTTAATTCCTTTTTAAATTTAAATAAATAATATAAATTTTCTAACAAAATATTCGTTACATAAATTGCCGCATATGCATTGTGAAATAAATGAACAGTGGTTAAGTCTAGAGTAAATTAATACGCTGACCCTGAACTATATTAGATCGCATGTCGTCTGAAAGCTATAAGCCTCTAGGGCCTTTTAATTTTATGTAGAAACTTTTTATGCAAATTAGTACTGTGTATATAGTTATTGTAATAAAAGTTTTTGAATATATAAATATATTTGTATAATATATAGCCTTTTTAACTAACGAATGATGATCTAATAAAAAAAATACTCTTTTTGCCTCCCTAGCAAACATTGCATTAAATAAATTCTATTAAATGAATTGAATAGCCCTATTAATGTCTTTACTGAATTTAATAAGTACCTATACATTGTTTGGTGGTTACAAAGCGCGGAGACAATACTCCGTATCTATAATTTGGGCGGAAGGTAGAGAGCGGAATGTCACGACCCTAAGTTCTTTCTATTTAACCTGTTATGTGGGAAAGAGTGAGGCTTAAAAAATCTATTTACTTATACTTTAGCCAATGCATTAAATAATAAAACATAATACATATATAAACATGTTTTTTTCCTTTTAGAACTTATATACCTACGTAATATTATATTGTTAGAAAGTCCGCGGTAATCTAAGCGTTTCCTTTGAGGCCACAACCAAAACCGAAGGTGATCAAAGACCGGGCTCCGAGGTCTGTCGTTTCAAAATCATTATAACAGGGTCATATCAATCAAGTTTAATAATAATGCCTCCTGTTTCTTAAATTTTGTGGTGTGAAACTTCACAACGTAATTAATATTTTTTAGCATATATGACTAAAAAAATATTGTAGCATCTAGAATATTACATAACAATATCAAGAGAAAGTAATAGAAATTAGTTGTAATTTTTTAGAACAACAGTGAATTTTAAACAATTTATGAATTAATTCAATAATGATATTATGTATTGAAAATATTTACCATGTTTGTTTACAATATAGAAATTATAAATAATAGATTAATTTCCTAATATTGATAACAAGAAAGAAACAATCCAACGATTTCATTTTTTGTTTTACAAATCAACTGTCAACATAACCACACTTTCACCAAAATAATAATTCTCCCCAGCACAACACATAGTTTGACACATTATTTAAATATAAATAGTTCAATGTTAAAATTTCACAAGAATAAAGTTATTTTCATTGATTAAAATCAATTTTTAATTCATAACAACATGAATACACCAAACATTCAAAACATTGTAACGTACTCCGCTCGTATAAACAACTGCTTTGACGTGAAGTTGGCAACGGTTACATGGATACCAACCGTATCCATGACAGTTTTACCAACATGGCGGCCAATATGGCCGGTCAGTCAACCTTTGTAACCGCATAGTAATGAATGAGTCTGGTTAAAAGACGAACCTGTTTGATTGATGCAATGACTTGCGCAATTTATGTATTAAGACAGGATGCTAATATGGTAATGCTTATAGATTCAAGGCTTACAAAAGTGACCCTTTGTAAGGATTTTTCTTGTTTTATTTATAACAGCAAATAAAGTCATTGCCATATTATACTTTTTTAAACTTAAACTCATTTATTGTGTTTTTCATTAAAATATTTTTATTTTTCAAGATATATATTTTCATTTTAAGCGCCTACGTTGTATTATTTCTTGGTACTGAACCCATAATAATTAAGTGCAAAAATAGATTGGTTTATTTAAACATAGATTACTACTACTTAGATACATAACTCTAGTAAATCGTAGCATAATATCAGTTACAATTTATTATTGTTGTTATAGATAATGAGAATTAATGGAGGCATTAGCATATGAAACTAATCTCTTGTTGTTTAAGATATCACTAAGTGAATATTTTGTATAAATTAACCATACAACTTTAGCAACAATATATTTATGAAATAAAATTGAATTTATTTCTACGTTTGTTCTTTTTTATGTGTAATAGTCCTAATTATATTATATAAACTATTTTTATTCCATTTACATAAAAAATAAATAAAATAAAAATATATTACAAATATTTATGTTTAATTCACGCATTCCGATAGATAAGTTTTTATAATGAATCAGATTCTGTATATTGTTTTAAGAGAGAAAGTCGGCGGGAAAACATCTAAAAACATGGATGTATTGTGTATGTGACATAAATATTGTAGTTATAATTAAATAATTTATTTACGACGAGTAGTAAGAAACATGAATATTTAGAATACTAAATTTAGAATTATAATTGCTTAGTGCGGAACGGAATTGTTGAAAGAGAATAGAGTGTCTTTATACTAGGTTGTCTGGTTCCCTCTGCCTACCCTGCTATATGCGGGATACAGCGTGAAGTTAAAAAAAAAATTAATTGCTTAAAAATATATATAAATGATAATAAAAATATATTTAAGTTCATTTGCCAAAATCAACGATTTATATTATGCTTCTTATACATTCGACGTAAGTTATTCATAAAACATACGTATAAGTATTTGTTTTTTTAAAGTTTCAGTTTTTCCACATAGTAGCAGGGTTATAAGCTAGTGTCAAGACACTCCGTTCACCATTTTCCGCCCGAACTTAAGATATTGAATATGGAAATGGCAGAACTTAACGCTTTGTCTTCTGAGAGCGGAGAAATGTATACATACCTGTATAATAATTTAAATATAACTATTTGTCACAATGGGAATCGAACCTACATCCAGCGGCGTTTTCAATCAGTTTGCACGTGCCTCTAATAAAAAAATATTTACACACAATTATAATATTCTTACTTTCAGGACTAAGGGCAGAAATAAGTGTAACCATTCCTCCTTAGTGCTTTTTTTACTCAAGGAACCTACATGCCAAATTTCAGCTTTCTACTGCCAGCAGTTTTGGTGAATGCCGAAAGAGGAAGAGGTTTGCATATATTGTAAACATTGTACAGGCTGTCCGCCTACTAATATCACGTATGTTTATTGTGGAAGCTTGGAATAGCGTTCCTAAAACAATTTTTAATGTACAATTTCGTATATATGTCAATTACAATTATACACACAACTAGTTCTTAGTTTATAACTTCGTAAAATATCTGGTTTTTTATATAAAAATAGTATGATAACTAGATTATTATTGTTAGTAAAATAATATAATTAAAAAAAAACTTAACTAAGCAAGTTACGATTTAGATCAACATATAAAAATACTGCGTATATTTCGTCTTTTTTTTTAATATACTTTAAATATATTTTTGTGAATATAACGCATGAAGGTACAATTTTTTCCGTTTTTTCTTTATAGACAATAATTACATCGATACTTAAATTATAGAGATAACGTGACGAGTTTTTGTAAGCTCTATATATGTTTTTATTAAATTGTTTAATACCTAGTTTGGAAACAGATGTCTTCGTCGTTCATCGTTTGTCTTATGGTTCAATTCACGGGTGCTTAGCAATGGACGAAAAGTAAAGAATGGAGTAGGTAAATTAGTTATTATTTCAAGACATTTGGATAAGGCTTTTTCGCAAATTGCACGGGATGTGTAAAAATAAAAAAGAAATTACGTCAGCGTGTTATAATAGATTCACGACTAGTTTTAAAGATATATTCCAGATATTTTCAATATGTTAACCACTAGAGAACTCAACAAAATAAAAAAAAAAACATTGAACACCATTACGTATATTTACTCAAAATATAATTATATATACATATAAGTATTTATACTTATACAATTTCATTAAAATATATTTTATAAGTCATACAAAACATATTAAAGGTACTCGAATAAAGTCACAAAAAGCCATATAAACAATAGTCCTCACAACAGAAGCATTTTATTACTGTAACAAATAAAATACGTTTTAACCTCTAAGGTTTAGTTCCTAATAGCGGGAGGAAAGGAGGCGTCGTACGTTATTTGAAACGCACAGTAATTCGCAAAGCAATTTTCTGTGGCAAAATTGTTAATGTTCAGAGTTATGGCACAATTGTATTTCAGTGTTGGGACCACGTTGGAACAATACAGCCTGTGCGTTACGATTACGCAATTTAGCCTTTTGTATGGAGGTCCTTCGTGAACGTTAATCATATAAAATGTATTAGAAATATCCTAGACTCGGCTTCCGTTTACAAATTTTATTAGAGAATACTGTTATAGGTATAATACGACGTTTGGACACTGCTCTAATCAATATTTAATATTTGGAAGAGCACAAGTGACTTTTAATAACTGTATTTCCTTAATTTCGAGTAATAATACTTATACCTAAGGTTTAAAAATAAAATTATACAAGGATTATTTTATTATACACTTAATATATTTATTATACAGGGCTTAATTTTTATGTGTTAATATAGGTATAATAAAAAAGTCATGACACATCACCATGTTATAAATCCAATGGAGAACAAATGTAAAACAATTGATGCTATACGAAAATTATGAAAAAAATTCAAAGCATCGATAGATATAAATATTTTAAATTAAAATAAATTGTACTTTAATTTGATGGACAGTACTGTGGCTGGCAAAGCAAATGTCATAGTACCTACTAAGCAATTCATTACAATATTATGAATATTCAAAAGCGCAATAAAGTGGCAGAAGTTCTAAATACATCTTATTTTTATCGCCATCTTTGTTTTATATGGCGCCATATTAATTGATGTTTTTTTGAATTATTTAAAAAAATATTTATAACTTTTTCCATTAATATTATTAGTAGACGCGTAAAATACCCATAACCTTAGCACTGTGTAATGCCACTTTATACAAGAGTACATGTTATATACTTATTATAGTGTTTGAAGTTACTTTTTTAATTTAATGTATTTCTAAGTATTATTATAAAACCATTGAATATACTGAAATTTTGGTTATTCTTATTTTCATATAGCTGTTCGCATAATTTTTTAATTTACAAAAGAGTTTGAAAAGTTTTTTTTCAATTATTAATTGATAGATGCTTAGATCACTTTTTTGTCCATTAGACAGAAAAATCTTTTTTCTTTTTTGTTGATCTTGAAGGGGCGCATTTGGCGCCAATTATATTAAAGAAATAATATTAAAGATACATTCTACTTATATTTGTGTTACTTTTTGTTATATTCTATGTAGTACGGGATTTCAAGCAGCCACATACATAATTAATTTATCTGTGTGTATGTTGAGACGTTCTCACTGCATCGCAAAAATGCAAACATTTCATAACCATAAGGAAATATTTTCCAAGAAAAGGTATTACATACAAAAATATTTCAAGATATTCCCAAACTTTCTTGACTCCTTGACATTCTTCGTAACAATGGAAACTCGAGGTAAGTGATTACGTAATTCACATTGTTTACAATTTTCTCTCAATTATTTGGTAGTTAACGTTTTATCTTTATGGTTTTCACGTGTCTTTTATCAAGGTGTAAGGATGATAATATCTGTATGCAATTACAATAGAATTGTTCTAATGCGATTTTAATAAGATGATATGTAAAAATCTCAAGTATTGTTAATATCTACCTATTATTGCACTTTGTATTTGTTCTTTTATTACGTTTCACTTTAAAATATTTTAGGCCTTTCTATAACTAAGGTACTTACCAAGTTAATTTAAAAAATGACTTTTACTTAAATTTATGTGTATTATTTTCTGTATAATATAATGAGTGTAAATTTTGTATGTATTTTTAAGAATTTAATTAATTAGACAAAATAAAAATTGGTGGTAGGAGGTTCGTCTGTCCGTCTGGCTCGCGGCCACTATCATGTGAAAGACGAACCGCCAAATATCTTATGATGTGTTCCGGTTCGATGGCATGTAAGCCAGGTTTTCCCCTTTCCCACCTATCCGTTCCCCAAAATGTGGTGGTTCCGATAGCGGACTACTACATTGTCCTCCCCTTCCATCTGTATCCTCTAGGTTGGCAACGCGTCTACAACATCTCTGGTATTGTAGATGTTTATGGGCGAAGGTAACCATTTACCATCAGTGCTCCTGCTCGTTTGCCATCCGTTATCAATTAAAAAAAAAAGATCACAACCAAAAATCTTTATCAACTTGAAAAACTTATTGAGACCCAAGTTGCTTTTTTTTGTTTTACAACTTCACGTTATTTAATGCATAGCAGAGTAGTCAGTGAGTACCTAATGTCAAGCCCCTCCGTTCTCTACCTTAACGTTAAGTGTTATGAACTAAAGACAATTATAATTCATTCATTACTATTTGATTATTACTTTACATGTTTTGGGTAATACAAGAAAAAATAAATTAAAAGAAATAAAACAATAAAAAAGCATTAGTTTTAGGTTTACTCTCAAATAGAAATCGTACAAGGCTACATTCAAACAGCTAAATAATGTATAAAAGGGACAATATAACTCGATAACAATTTATTTTTTTATGTTATTAAAGTTTACAAACAGAGTCAGTTTAAACTGGCTCTATTCCAGTTGCCTAATTAACCTAAATTGTTTTATTTGAATTTCATAATGTAATATAAAGCAAATTTAGGTATACAATTACAGTCATTTATGGAATGTGTGGTAAAAAAATATGAGCCGTATAAACTGGCTTAGAATAAGTTAATACTAAGCCAGTTTATTACGCGTATATAAAATATTGTGTATATTGGTTTTCAACAATATTCATATAGTTTTTTTAAAATATATTGTTACAATTAGTAAAGGATATAGCAAAAAGAAAAAAATAACCAATCAAAAAATGTATATCAGTAAAATTTTGAAATAACAAAAAGCAACCATTATGTTGAAGTTTCACTTTTTTACAATCTTACACAAGGAAAAATATTCTGTGCCGTAATTGACATTCACACTTTGCAAGATATTTTATTATATTGCCAAGAAATAGTTTCTAAAACTATTTTTTCATTGAGTCATTATAAGTGATTTTTTGTATATATGACGATATTGATATCGTCTTATTTGATGGATAGCCAAGTGCTACCTACAATCTATGCTTATCTATAAATTAATACGTGAAGAAAAATCATTCGATATTTTTGTATATATGAAGCGGACAGATTTATTCGCTAATATAGAACGCATGGCTTAACGGCCAGAGCGCTTGGACGGTTTCCAAGAGGCGTGGGTTCGAATCCCACAGCATTGAATTTTCGATTCAAATGAGCGTCGCATCATTTGCAAATTTCTAACTTTTTTAACTGTAACTTTTTTTTGCTACTGTCGGGATTCATGTTATATGTCGTTAAAATATATCTCAGGTGAGAATTTAAATCTATCTAAATGAAAAACGCTTGCGTTATTGAGTGACAGACAACATACGAGCAAAACAGCTGGTCATATAAAGCTGAAATTTTGAATGCGTGGCTCCTTGGAGAGCGTAGCGGGATACTAAGGCAGGATTTCTTGAAATTCGTACAAATGAGACAAAACAGATTTAGGTTTTCTAGTCCACTCAAAGTATTAGTTTACTACAAGCTACGTGACCTATAAATCCTAAATCTGTTAACTCTATCTGTTGTTTGCGTAAACACTTTAAAGGTATTTTCCAGCTTAGAATCCAGAAACTATTTTTTAAAGGTAAAATAAACCGAGATGGTGGAATATGAAGTATGTAAGTAAAAAGGAGCATTTCATTTCCTGTTCATTCTTTATACTTGAATATTCACAAAACAAAAGCGTATTACGAGCCCGACCTTCAAAAACTTCGACCATTATAAGAAGGACAATACCCAAAACCTCCGTCGCATCACAAAGAGCAAACGATGCTTCTCAGTTCCTTGCCGGTTTTGTTTGGAACTATGCCCATTTTAATGACATTAAAGGGTACAGGATATGAATGAATTGTCCTACGACCTATCTGAATGAAACTCACGCACAATGACGATTTCTTTGGGTTAAAGTTGTGTTACCATACTTTAGATTATGAATATATAAAAAATTGTATTATGTACGCATATTTTTTCGGATAATTTCAACATTTTTTACTTTTAAGGTAAACTTATTTTATATTATTGTTTCTTTTGCAGTATTATTTGCGTATGAAAACTTCAAACTAAATAATATTTATAGTTGCGCGCCTTGGAGACAATTCATTTTCATTCACTGTTACCATTAAATAACAATCACATCACATCATGTTGCCATTACATCATTTAGCTTTATTAGTGCAGATGTGTTGTATCAATCAGACTGTGATAAAGATACATAAATTTTAGATTGAGGTCATCGTGGCATTGTGTGACAGCATCTAACTGTAAACATAAAAGGTTGTAGGTTCAATTCGTACACGGGGGTAAGATAAAGCGCGGCGTTTAGTTACACCACTTAACATGTATATGAATGTCTCGATTCGGACAAAAAGTGGAGAATGAAATGCGCGGACAGTTTACTACGAAAAATACCCAAAACCTGTAAAAAGAATTGCTCTAGATTGAAGTAACGTCCAAAATACAAGTAACACAGACTCATACCATACCAACTGTGTGGTTTTCTTAAAAGTGCCTATTGATCTGCTAAAATTACCTGAAAAAATTATGCTTCTAAAAAATTTTACATACATTAGATTATTTCACATTAAAAAAAATAAAATAGTTACTTAAAGTTACAAGCGAAGAAATAACTCCGATAAAAGCTCCTTGTTGAACAGATAACAACATGTATAGCTCAGATCCCTTTCATTGGTTTCTTCACTGTTCTGAGGAAGATAACTTTATCTTGTTTGGAACTATGCCCATTTCGCACTTTATTGGCACTTTCATAACAGTAAAGGTGTGAAATAAGGTCGCTAAGAGAATGGTAGCGGCATTTGCTTAGGCTGTAATAGTGATAATAGACCAAAAATAAAATATATTTTTTTTTATGTCCTCACTGGGATAGCTTTTGCCCGTTATGGCTTTTATTTTCTACTTGTTGTATCCCGCGACATCTTTTGTGTGAATTATAAAATCTAAAATCCAGTTTTCATAGGAATTTCGAGTAATCCTCTCTTAGTGCTTCCCTCCACCCCCCAAAGAGCCTATATACTAAATTTCAGCCTTCTGGAGGCAATAGTTTCGTCTGTATGCTGTCTGTCAGTCACTAAGTAAAGCGAGCGTTTTATATATTCGTAGATATACGACCAATTATGTATATATTTTCAATCATAATTTAATGTTAACTCCACTTCACGATCACTTTCTCGGCTCTCGGGGCATTAAACAAATATATTCAAACTCATATTAATCTGCTTTTAAAATCAATAGCAGTTACGTTAATTTATTCTAGATGGCGTTGCATGTTGTACTAAACGAGAAATATGAATAAAAAAGATATGAAATGAATGAACAAATGTAAGATGGCGCGCTCTCTCTCTCTGACTAATCCGCTAGAGCGAGGATAGATAAAGCGTGAAGCTAAGTAAGTAGTAAGAAAGCGCGGCGTTGAGTTCCGCCATTTAACACGTAATGTATCCAATTCAAGCGGTAAGCGAACGGAGTGTCTTGCCACTAGGCGCCCTACCTTACGCTAAGCGGGATAGAAATCTGCTACAAAAAAAATGTAAGCTAAGTGCATAAATATGCACTTCAAACTTAATAGCGATGGATGATCGCCATATGTTGAAAGTGCACTGAAGCATATTAAAAGAGGGTTGATTTGCTGAGTTTGGGAATGCGGTGCGTTTGTCTTTCCCACATTAGTATAAAATTTCAAATTATAAGAAAATAACAGTTTATTTTTAGTCAGCATATGTCACTAGAAATGAAATTAGTATGATTCTTTTATCGATATATTATTAGAATGATATGTTATTGCATTAACAAAATTTTAAATACGTAATATAATTATGATTATTCATTTAAGTTAAAGGATCTAAGAAAAAGAGCTAACTGAATATTTTATATGATTTCAAAAACATATCTTACAAGTTTGAACAAATAGAATTGAATTTAAATAGATTCAATGCGCTTATTCAACGACCGATAATGCATTTAATTTTATTATGTTAATTATTTTAGATTATTTTTCAAAATATTCATAAACCAAAGCCAAAATAGTACTCTCTTTCCTACATGAAAATGAATAGCGAAAGCCATATGAAAATTAGCACATTTTTTTTGAAATCGAATTTATAAAACAAATTTAACAGTATCATAAATTAGCCTAAAAAAAAATATCATGTATCAAACAAATGATATCATCTTTAGAAATCCATTGAACTATATAACAGTGTCTTTGTTTTGGATGAGCTAATGAACGTAAATAACTAATTATATAACAAACAAACAGTATTCATTGTGTAAACAGTATATATATTTGTAATTGAATAGACATTCATATGATTGTTTTTTATTTACAAGAATATTTAGAGGCGATCGGTTACTGGTAGTTAGTAACCAAATTTCAGTAGTGAAAAAAAAGTTATAATTCTTCACCTAGTAGTAATGATAAACCATTTAAAGGCGGGGTTAAATCACGCCTCAATTCGGCGGAAAGTGGGGAACGGAGTGTCTTAATACTAGGTTCCCTTTGCCTACCTTGCTATATGCGGGATACAGCGTGAAGCTATGTATGTATGTATGTATGTATGTTAAATCACGTATCTCCCTTTTTCGAGGAAAAGTGGAGTATGGTGTGATAATAACTATATTATAATTGGCTATCCCAGGTATTATTGAAGATGATCATTATTATATTTTTGCTTTGTGATAGTTAGAACCTTTCAACTCTGGATAGTCCAATTATATGAGACCTTTATATTTCTACATTGAATCGAAAAAGCGCAAACTTGGCAAGTATGAACTTATAGTAAATTGTAAATTATTCAATATGTGCTAACATTGGTTAGAAAGTATAGAATAGGTAAATAATTGTCAAAGTTTTCCTAGTATAAATAGAATTCACAACTTCCCAGACTAAATACAATCGAACCCGGGACTTTCAATTACTAACGCTACACTAAACAGTCGCGTTCGTAGATCTCTATCGAAAAAATCCAATAAAATAATTGGATTCTTCGTACAAATTTTATATGTACATAGATTACATGGTTCAGTGATAATCGAAATTAGTAACGGTGCTTGGCGCCGGGAGCCGAGATTCCGAATATAATTTTTTCATCATAACCAACCAGATATTATTGGTATATATATTCATATATGTTTCTTATTGATCTGAGCGAATTGAATCTCTTTACTAGTTAATGCAATAAAATTTCAAATGCTATCTTCCACTAGATTATTAGAATCATGGACATGAAATTTGGTGTTTTTACAGAGATTGATCTAAACTGTATGTAGATTAATAAGTCGGGCTTCATCACGCTAATTTAGACGTCTTTTGATTGGTGTGGCTAAGCAACTCCAACTCTTTATTCATATTGGAGTTTAATATTAAAATTCTTGATTCCCTTTCAGCTAAATCCGCTGCGGAATCCTTGTAAATATATGTAGGTACAAGGGAGATAAGATTTTTTTAGTAAAGTAAATTAGATTTATTTTGTTATGCAGTAAGGACATATTTCATTCCACTTGATAGTTTTGTCATATGCATAATACGCGGTATAAAATTATAGAGGTATACACGTCTTTAAATAACAAATTAGTGGAGAAAATTATTTAACTCGGGGGCGAGTGACGATTACAAATAAAAGAAATGTAATAATTATTTTACATTATATTCGTAAAATTTCTATTATATATTGTTATCTTTAATAAGTATTTCAAACAAGCAGAGTCCTGTCACTAAATTACTTCTGGTGAATTTAAATTGAATGCTAAATTTAACAATCATGGAAAGGGAGGGATGAGCAATAGGGATGAGCAATCATTTTTTAGCAACGGGCCTATTCAATATTTAAATTTTTTGGCGTGTCAAAATCACATTTCTTAGTTGTATTAAAAATTGTATTCATATTATAAAAAAACTTTTAGATTACAAAAACAAATGGGTATAAGAATAATAATTTAGTAAAACTTTATATATTAACGAAAAATATTTCTAGTACAAATAGACACTTAGCGGGCCGCATACAATTATTAAGTGTATTATGTAATTCGTAGTAACTCCCGAGGGCCGCGGGTTACTCACCCCTGATGGAAATATTTTTACTGCAGATTTACAAGTTAAGAATTGTAATAAAATAAACATTTCATATTTCATAACAAAATACAAAAGTAAATTTACTATTTAAAAGTATCGACAGCGACAAAAGGACATATCTATTGTTTCATTAATCATTTAATATGATTATTAAAGTGAAAAAGTCTTTATACTTATATACTAACTAGTCTATGTAATTATTTTCACTATTATTATCATGCCATATGGTAGTAGGCCGTTATATATATCACGTATTGGAATATTAGTAGGCATGCAACAATTTAACCGTTAGGTGACCCAAAAATCGCATTACGAGGAGAAAGCGGCCATTTTCGCCACATATAGCGATGTCAAATGTTACTCTGTTTGGTAACAAAGCATCAAAAAAGTTAATTTGGTTTTATTGTTTCAACAACATAAGTAATGGTAAGGTACGATAAGGTAAGATGTGGTCGATATATATATATATATATATATATATATATATATATATATATATATATATATATATATATGTTTAAAAATTAAATTAAAATTTTATCTCAATATTGTATTCTATTTTTTATTGAAAGTGATACATAAACATATTTTTTATTAACTTCTTGCTTTATCCCGCATATAGCAGGGAAGGCAAAGGGAATCTGAGAACCTAATGTTAAGACATTCCGTTCTCTTTCAACAATTTCGTTGCCCATTTTCCGCCGAAGTGAGGCAATGCGTGCTGAGTGGCGGAATTCAACCGCGCTTTGGCTTGTTACCAAACCCAGGAAATGAAAATACTAAACTTTACATTTCCTGGAGTGGGAATCGAACCCACAACCTGTCGCGTTTAAAGTCGCACGCTTGAGCCTCTGCCCCACGATAGACATTAAACATAGTGCCTTTATCTAGTTATCGAGTAAGTTATGAGGTATTAAAGAAATACAATTACAAGTAAATACAAGATAGAACAATTTGGAACTATAATAATAAAAAATTTTGTAAATTTAAGGCATTAATAAATCATTATACATTAACCCTAAAAATATCTCATCGCCCGAAAAAGGCCTACGAAAGGAGAGTGATAACTAAAAAAGAGGAATGTTAGGATCATTAGGCTTGCAACTTATGAAATACGTAAGTGAACGTGTAGGAATTGAATCTGTTCAGGATTCATCATAACCTTCTTTCTTATTAAATGATACACGTGATAATGATAAACGTGACTTAATGAATATTAACTTTTTTTTTATCTTCACGTTGTAACCCGCATATAGCAGGGTAGGCAGAGGGAACCAGAGAACCTAGTGTTAAGACACTCCATTCTCTTTCAACAATTCCGTTTCCAACTTTCCGCCGAATTGAGGCATTGCCCAATATTAACTAAGAAGTAAAAATATTATTTTTCGTGATATTAAGCATATATAAAAGGATTTTTAAAGTTCTTGTTTAGGGAACATCAAATATTTAAATATTAGAATATAAAATAATGCGTTCCTTAAACCACATTAAAATGATTTGACATCACTTTTATGCTTGGACCAAACCCTATTTTGTTATATATATTCCGTTACTTAAAATACGTAGAAAATAAACAGTTATCAAGTGTTTTCGAAATTTTATCAAAGGTTTCTAAGTCCATGAAATGTCCGCAGCAAAGCGATAAATATTTTAATGTCAGTGTTGCTTGTTCACAAATTGAATATAGATACAAAATCAACCGGGATTGATTTAAGGGCGAGCCGGTATAAACGTTCCGAACAATTTCGTTTCGTAATTAATTATTTTAACTTGCTATTTAATTTTACGAGCAACATGACTGTAACAGGATATTTGGACGGCTAGCTCACATTTTAAACTAAATAGAATCTAATATAATAAAGTGGGGAAAGGGGAACGTGTCTAAATAGATTGGAGTGCCTGAAGAGTAAGTTCTCAGGTTCCCTCTGCCTATCTTGCTATGTGCGGGATACAGTGGGAAAAAAGTAATCTAAAAGTTATTTAAAGTATTTTTAAAATAGATGTTAACACACTATATGTTGGGTATTTAGGTACAATCTCAAATGGAAAAAAATGTATGTATCTATATTTATAATTTTCTACACTATTACAAATACTATTATCAATGCAAGCAAATTGTAGTTTATATCACGCAACACATTCTCTAAATGTATGGAAAGTAAAGGCATGAAAACGGTAGGTCATTGGGTTGTCATTTCCCATCATACGGAAGACTCGTGATGATCTTTCACATATTTTTCGCACCGCAGGTATGGCAAAGAGCAGCACCTGATACTAGGTCCAAAGATGTTCATATCTAATTATTTTTGCTATATGTATTTTTTTTAGCTTCACGCTGCGTCCTGTACGAAGCAGGGTAGACAGAGGTAACCTAGTGTTAAGACACTCCGTTCTATTATGATCCGTTTCCTCATTTCTTTTGAAATGAGGCATTGCGTGCTGATGGGAGGAACTCAACGCCGCGCCTAATTTATGTATATATATTAGTTTGTTTATAGGAAAGCATTTTGAACTTTTAAATTGGGAGTTTTCTATGAAAGGACAGACCGTTTTTGTTATTTTAATGATGTCTGGGTAAAGCACTCTATCCCAAAGGATAATGACCTTAAAAACCCGAGTTTACTTCGAACTGTTAGGGGCTTGTTTATAAGACGATTCCTTCTAAGAAAATTTTAATGCAAAACCAAAAGACAACTTCCTCGTATTTCTATTAAATAAGTAAAAGGAAGCAGAGGGGACGATTTTCCAGGTAGATATCGTCTAGTTCTGACTTTTCAATAAAGTTCAAAGCTTACTGTAACAAATATATTTTTTTAATATATTTACTGATAAGGATAATTAAATTAACTATGTTTAAATTTTATAAAATATATTAAGTATTATGAATTTTTTTTGGGAAATTAATCATAACAATAGCCAAGCCTCAAAATATTTTTATTTAATACATACATACATAGCTTCATGCTGTGTCCCGAGTATACCAGGGTAGGCAGAGGGAACCTAGTGTCAAGACACTCCATTCCCCACTTTCCGCCGAATTGAGGCATTACGTGCTGAGTAGCGGAACTCAACGCCGCGTTTTGCCTTGTTACAAAACCCAGGAAATGAAAAATTCCATTTTCATCCAAAAGTTCAATTTTTATTTAATAAAACACTGAATTATTTTTTAATACTATTACCTTGACGCCGTAATCACAAAAATGATCATTTCCATAATATTATATACCTATTACCTACATAAGTTACTCAACAGCTCATAAGTCGCAAATCGCTGTAACCGTAACAGATAGCTGTTACTTGTTGTTCGGCCTTGATTTTAGTCTAATGTTACAGTTCTTATGTTACAAGTTTTATATTGAAACTTTATATTGTTTTGGTCCAGACCTTTGGTTAGTACTATGTAAACATATGTAATCTTTTTTGCAATATATTATATTTATTTATCTATATATAAATGCATGAAGCAAAAATTTTGTACCTCTTTTTACGAAAATTAAGCAAACGGAGGAGCATGAAACTTGGCACACTTATAGTTTATATAGAGACGGAGTGCAGAATAATATATTTTTTAAATAATACATAAAAAGTATATTAAATTAATAAAGTAATTATACACTAATTAATACACTTAATTTGACATCCATGTTTATATAAAGTGACATATACATTGCTAAAAACAACGCGTTGTTAATTTGTCAATGGGAATACTAGTAGTAGAACAATAAATAAATAGCTAGCCAACGTATATATTTTGATATTTTAAAGTGAAGAATCACAAACTTAGGATAAGTAAAACATTTTTAGAAAGAGTTATAAAAGGCGTAAAGAATTTTGATGCACCGAATATGCGCAAATAAGAACGCATGACCTAATGTTTAATAAGCGCTTGGATTGTTTTCAGTATTCGCGGGTTCGAGTCCCGTTGTATTTAAGTTTTTATACGTTTTCTAAAACATATAATTTATAAAAATCCAGGTCATTCTAAAATGCTATTTGGAGTAATAATTTGTTGTATTCTAACTACGACAAGTGTTTGTGAGCTTATGGTAAATTATTTACTCCAAGTATAAATGGGACTTACACACTTGCGTGCTCGTTTCTGATTTTTTTTTAACTTCACGCTGTATCCCGCATGTAGCGGGGTAGGCGTATAGAGAGAACCAGAGAACCTAGTGTTAAGACACTCCATTCTCTTTCAACAATTCCGGTCCCCACTTTCCGCCAAATTGAGGCATTGTGTGTTTCTGAGTTGATGTAGATAGGTTTTATATTTTCGATTTATAATTTTTCAAAGCGCGGTGTTGCGCGGAGTTCGTCGTCTTAATACGCAATGTCCCGAATCCAGGTGAAAAGCAGGAAACAGAGTGCCTTGACATTCTCTGACTACACTGATATGCGGAAAGCTCCAACTGTTTTTTATAAAAAATTAAAATATTTAAATTATACCTAGAAATTTATTTAGAAAAGCGAATGTACGTAGTAAATACTATTATATAATTTAACAGCTGCTAGAAAAATATTTTTGTTATGAGCGAAGTGGAAACGCAGCGCTAACAACATGCTCGGTTTAAACTTCTTTGAATAGAATAAAACGAATTAAGTCTGACAGAGAGTGTGTTTGTAATTTAATGTTATTTTAAATTTAATTTGTTGGTAATTGCATAATATTTTCTTCGGGAAGCTAATGATAATTATGATTTTTTTATATATTAAAGTCTAAATCACACACTTAGGAAATTTTTTAGAAAATGTATAAAAAATTGAACGCAGCGGGACTCGAACCCGCTATGTGTAAAAACGGTCCAAAAGAGCACCGGTTCGAGTTCTGCTGTATTCAAATTTTTGCATTTATATTTGAAAAGGGAAACTGTTGAATTTCTTGTCGGTTCTTCTCAGCAGAACGGCCTAAAGAGACGATGCTACTACCTGTCTGACAATACTGACATTTTTATGTTAAATAATTCTCAAATGTTTATAATGGCCTGTTACAATAAACATATTTTCAGTTTTACTTTGAGTTTGTAAAATATTTATATTTCTTACATTACGTGTTAGTCCGTTCTTAACTTTCCAATTGTTATAAAAAAATCACGCAATTAATAGAAGCCTCGAAATTTAGTGAAAACAACAATATTTTTCAAATATATATATATATATATATATATATATATATAAAATAATATATGTTTTCGAATATAATTATTATTTATGGATAACTGATGGCAAACGAGCAGAAGGACCACCTGATGGTAAGTGGTTACCTTCGCCCATGAACATCTACAACACCAGAGGCGTTGTAGATGCGTTGCCAACCTAGAGGATACAGATGGAAGGGGAGGACAATGTAGTAGTCCGCTATCGGAACCACTACATTTTGGGGAAAGGATGGGTGGGATAGGGGAAAACCTGGCTTACATGCCATCGAACCGGAACACATCATAAGATATTTGGCGGTTCGTCTTTGACGTGATAGTAGTCGCGAGCCAGACGGAGGACGAACCTCCTACCACCAAACAAAAATATTTTACAAACCCCAACTAAACTGATTAAAAATTGCTCCTACATAATATTTCAGTTTTTGCAACTACTTTATGGTACATAAAGTCATATAGTAAATTGTATTTTGTACTTCAGCAAATGGAATTTTTAATTTCCTGAGTTTGGCTACAAGGCAAGCGTGGCGCGGCGTTGAGTTCCGCCACTCAGCACGCAATGCCTCAATTCGGCGGAAAGTGGCAAACGGAGTGTCCTTACACTAGGTTCCCTCTGCCTACCCTGCTATATGCGGGATACAGCGTGAAGTTATGTATATATGTATGTGTATTTTGGTTACAAAAGTAACCTCTTCAATCATATGGGTTTTATTGTACAAGTTTTGTGATTTTTAGAGCGTTAACGTGTATTATGCAAGTTGGCGAAGACGAAGTTGCAAATACTGGCCTAGTATTAAATTTAATAATAACATATAGTGTAATTTAATATATAATTTTATTAACGTAACTAATTGATTTGCTTAATTAACCCACTTTAATACATACGAAACGCGTGACGAAAAATGTTACAATATATATAAGTATAATTGGATATATAAAATATGAAATAATAAAAAAAATAATGCCTGTCGTGGCGCAGAGGCACAAGCGTGCGACTGTAAATGCGACAGATTGTGGGTTCGATTCCTACTCCAGGAAATGTAAAAGTTTAGTATTTTCATTTCCTGGGTCTGGTAAACCTACGTCCTTTGATCATATGCACAAGTATACAGTCAAATATTATTTAGCCAAACTAAATCACGACTGAATCAAATTTAAAATAAATATAATAAAAAAAAATAATTCTAAAAACCATATTAATTAAAAAAGCAGATATAATGAGTGACGTAGTGAATACGGTATTGTTTTAAACAACTAAGCCTGAACAAGGAATGCACACGCGCTTAGAATGCAAGACGTGGTGTCGCCAACAAATGCTGACGACTGACGTTTATACTTGTACCTTGTACAGGTTTGCACGTTCATAGTTTAAAGGTGAAGTTAAATGTTAGACACTTATAAATTATAGCTCTCATCTATAAAGTAGGCTTTGGCTTTTAGTATTTGAAGAAAAACCATGGATTACTTGATATGACTTCAAATAAATTTCGCGACCGCTAACATGATTCACGTCATTTAAAATTCTATCCCTGGTTGGCGCTGATGTGAATTCACATCATTTCAAATTATTATATTATATTTTCAATATTATTATCTGTAATATTTCTAAACAAATTTTATACTTTTTATCCTCCCATTGATGATATAAGTTTGTGGCAACCAGTTTCAGAATTTCATTGCATTTGCCGTACTCAGAATTAGAAACGTCGAAAAATAGCCGGGCGCTAATGTGTTAATCTTAATTAAATATAAATGGAACTACATAACAAGAATTCGCTATCATATGAAAAAGAATAATCGAAATTGTTTCACCCAGTAGGTTAATAAAAAGTATGCAGACAGAATACGAGAATTGCAGACAACCAATATCATTTGTAATAATGTATCAGAATCACTTAAAAAATACTCACACTACCATATGTATACCATACACTTTTGTATAAAGTGACATGTTGACACGTTGCCAAGGCAACGAGCTTAAGAAAAGAAACAAATGAAAGTGTAAGACAACTTTACACGTCTATGGGGCTATTAAATAATTGTAAATAGTTCTTTTATAAATGTATGGAAGCAGATATATCAAACTTTAAACACGCACATAATGAACAAAGCTTTGAGTTTTCAGCAACAAAGAAAACCTCTTTAAAGTTTTCATTTACTTATATTTTTAAAGGCTTTTTCTTAAAGGCTTATTACATTTCGAAAAGTGCTATGGGCAATCATTATATTAATTCGTGAAGGAAAACCTTTTTACGAGTAATATCCGGATAGGAGTATAAAATTTGGCTTATTTAAAGTGTACTTATATGATGTAGGAGAGCATAATATTTTTCGTAATATTGAATTAAAATTAATTATTATTAATTTAATAAAATAAATTAATAATTACCCATATTATTAGTGCTTAATATACGCTTTTGCATAAAGTCCCATACACCTTGCTAAGGTAACGCGTATATTTTGAGTCAGACGTTAGTATAGCTAAAATTTCGAATATTCTTACATACATACATAGCTTCACGCTGTATCCCGCATACAGCAGGGTAGGCAGAGGGAACCTAGTGTTAAGACACTTCGTTCCCCACTTTCCGCCGAATTGAGTTGAATTGTTTTCAAATATTCTTAAATTAGATAAGAATATTTATATGTTTTCAACTCTTTGTCATTAAGTAAAACACCGTAATATATTTTTTATGAATATCTAACGTAAGACTCTTCTAAATTGTCATACTTATTTGTAACAAGTACCACATAAGTACTTTTTTAACGAGACATTTATTCCTATTGAGTTATTGGTGGCGAAATCATTATTATAAATGGAAAGAACTAATTTATGCATTTAACTATAGGTTTTTCTAGTTTCACACTGTATCCCGCACACAGCAGGCTAAGCAGAGGGAACCAGAGAACCTAGTGTTAAGACACTCCGTTCTTTTATGACTCGTTCCCCATTTCCCACCGAATTAAGGCATTGCGTGCTAAAATTAAAATATATTGTTAAATATAGATAAGTTTTCGAATATAATTACTTATGACTAAACTAAAATTCTTAATACGGTATTTCGTATTATCTCCCGTCGCGCTCTGTTAGTGAAATGCATATGGATATGCATTTGCAATGTAAATATAATCTTATATAATGTAACATAACTTGTTTTCACGGCATTGACCGCGAATTATTTATTCTGTGTCGATAATGTGTTTATCTAGCAGCCGTACTTACAGACGTCAATTAAATTTAATTTATATTAAATTGGCTAACAGGCATGATTATACATTAATGTATGGTACATGCTAGTAGCTTATTGTTAGTTAAATTTCAATAGAAACCTAAAATATGTTCTGATTCATTCCATAGAAAACTATTATAGGAAATTTTTTTTGTGTAGATTATTTTCGTATAGAATTCTACTTTTCTAGATGTAGGTAATAAAAGTTAAACTATTAATAAATGAAGGAAAAACTTTGCACCTCTTGAATTGAGGAATATATAGTGAAAAAGTGCAGAAATTATTAAATCATGTGATATGTACTATGTTATTATGTATTTTTATATAAAACGATATAGACGTTGCTGTGGCAATGCGTATTTTACGCGTCAATGGGTCTACAAGTTGACGTAAATAGACAACAGACAGTATTGTTATCTAGATTTGTAAAAAAGTTCACAATAGTAAAACTCGATTATTATTCAATTGTAGTCAATAATTGTTACAGATTTCTACTCATAATTAAGCCATAGATTCACTTTCATCATTAATGAGTTTTTATAAACAACTTTTCTTCTCTATACAATGGTTTTAACAAAAAAATAGTTTGTTTACTTTTATCTGTCGGTTCTGTTGTTGAGAATTTTTATCCGACTTCAAGACGGGAAAAGATTTTCAAATAGACCAGTGTTTCCTGACCTTTTTTGTGACATGCCGTACATTTAGACCTTCTAAAATTCTTATGCGCCCCATGTAACATACATAATTGTTAACATAAAAAAAAATCATGCTTAAACTAAAAACTACTTAACTTACATTAGAAAGAAAACTCTAAGGAATTCTAAACGAAACACAGTAAGTATATTTTCAAAACATATAATGAAAAACTGAATTTAATATCCAAATAATTTTAACAATGATTTTTCGAATTGCCCCCCATTAACAGTCAAAATGGGGCAGTTTGACCCGTGGGAAGTGGGCATTACGTTGGGAACCACTGAAATAGACTGTATTTTTTTAAAGTTACTGCATAATTTTTACTGGATGAACCAATTTGGCAATTTTGATGACTCTTTTTAATCCTATTTAAATTTAGTTAAGAACTGGCAAGTACTTTTTGAATTATTCGCAATAAGTTTTTTTATTAAAACATTAATTATATTATGACTATGCAAAATGTTCTTTTATATTAAAAAGTATTATAAGTTATTTCCACCAGTAAAGGAGTTTAAAAAATTTAATTTATTTATAAAGTACCAACTAAACATAATATTCTATTCATAAACTTGATCCTGGCAGTTTCAATTTTCAATAAATTAATCATTAATTTGACGTCGCCGTGTACAATTGGGATTTGTCAATATTTCGCTGCCTATTATTACATAAAACGTCCTTTAAGTCCAAATTACTTACAGTGAGAATACTTTAATCAATAATATGGATTAAACAATACATTTACTAATGATTTTACTTATTAAGATATTTTTTATGTCAAAAAATTTTTTTTTATTTATTGTAGGTACTCGTATATTTTACAACAAGCTGTATGTAACGAATGTAAAATCTGATTTCAATTCTCCTTCTAATACATAATACCTTTTATATCATCTAATATTAATAGAAAAAGCATAATAAAGTAATTTTTACGCATATAACAGGTATACATATCATAAAATAGCGTAAAAAATATGAGTTATATATAAACTTTTGATTGATACAAATTGGTAAGGTCACTTTGAATATTCAAATGTTAACCTTCCTTGTCACTTATTTTAATGATTTCTAGCAATATGTCAAAAATCTTAAAATGCTAGTAATTAATTAATTATGTAAAACGATAATAACTGCTTAATATATGTCTTTTTGCGATTTTTTAATAGTTTCCATAAATAAATGAAAAACATACAAACATTGTGCTTATAAATGTTAAATTTTTATAATATTTCAAAGGTCCTCTCTAATCTAAAACCAATTTAAGCGACCTAAATTGATTATTAAAAGATGTACGGTGAATACTAATTACTTGGAAGTATTTCTCGAAATTTAAGATGGGCATTTTAGAAGCTATTACAATTGTATTTGCATTACGAATTCTGATAAAATTTATATTTACTTAATATTTGCATATATATAATTCGAATTCGAAATGTTCAAAAGAGAAATAGAAATATTCTATAAGAAATATTCTTCGTATATTTGTAAATAATATGAACAGTTTCTGCCAAATATAACACATAGTTCAAAGCTTAGGTGTACAAACAATATATATTTACACGGTAAGGCACAAAGCTACATACGTTTTAGTTTTATCTTGATTCTGTTCTTCGGGCTCCAAGTCAATAAACCAGATATGTCAACAACACCGCGAACATTCATTTACTGACACAAACACACGTTTTTATCACACACAGTACAGAATTTATAACTATATAATAATAACATATTGAATAACGCCTACCAAATATTACTTTTTATATAAATTTACGAAATACAAGCTAAATAAACGCTAGCGAATACAATACAAAGACATGCGTGTGCGCAACTGTCATTTAGTTTAACTACTGACCGCCAGCTGTCGCCATGTTTAGAGAGGGACAGCGTTTATTTCGATAATAGGTGTGAAAGGGATGGATGTATAGAGCCTTAAAAGCTCTACATAGCTATGTGTTGATGCACTTTGTGGGTTGACTCTGATTACTTATAAAGTACGTACTTTTGTGTACCTTATTGTACCTTTGTATTCATAGCAGGTAGTGACTAACAAATATTTCTTTTTTGTCATATAACTAGTACACTTTTATGGGCAAGACAAGATTGTATGTTGTTCAATGAATTGAGTAACGTTTATTTAGTGATTATAATTAAAATTGAAATAATTAGGAGCCATACTGGCGCAGTGGGGCGGTCTGACTGTTAACACAATCGTGGGTTCGATTCTCATTTAGGGAAATTATTATATTTCAATTAATTATATTTCCCCGCTTTGGTAAAACAGTGTGCGGCGTTGAACTCCGCCATAATTTAATGTTTCGAATTATGGCGGAAAGCAGGAAGCTGCTTCTTTTGTAATTAAAACAATTCGTGTAGAAAGGAACATGATATAGAATATCAATTGATTCAAATAATAATAAAATTTAGAAAAAAAAAGTAATTAAGGAAAAAATTTGATTATCTGATTGTTTGCATCAAATCGCTTTTATAAATATGTAATTCACTAAAATATTTTATTACGTAATGAATATTAGATATTTAAAGTATTGAAAGAAACGCAACTTTTAAAAAATATGTACATATATCATACTCTTGCCATGCGCAAGCGCAGATTTCGATAAAATTATTGAATTAGAATATTTTATTAGTATTTTAATAAAATAATGGATTAATAAGTTGTTTAATGACAAAACTGTTTAGTAAAAGTTTTAGCTCAATTTCAAATATTTGATATTGTTGATAAACAAAGTTATATTTGTGTATGTAATTATAATCCCATATTAATATTTTTTCCATACAATACCAATAATCAAAACTATAATAAAAATCGATTATTATAAAATTAATCGAATAGAAAACGAACAATTAACGTTCATTCAGTCTAGAAGTATAAATAACGAAGTCAAACTGGATATCTCTAACAGCAAATACTTAGAATAAATGGTCACCAGACTACGGCCACGTAACTGTGTTCTTTGAACTGGTTTTTTCGTAATTATAAAACGGGATGTCGTTCTATTTTTTTCTTTCAAGGAATATTGATTATTTTTATATTAAAAATTAAATTTATTATTCGCTCGTTTGTGTTGAAACCTGTATTTTATTTTTATAAAGTCTGCATTGATGTCTTTCAACTAAATTATTGCTTTTAAAGTATTTAAAGATTTGTGATTTGCTTTTTGGTATGGTTTGGCATGATTTCTTTATATAACTGAGCTTATATTTTTTGATTACTTTCCCCAAAGACATCGTTCTAAATTATGATAATACACATTGATATCAAATATTGTTGTAATAAAAAGACAATTACAATGACTGAATATAATTACTCAAATTATTGACCTAAGTGGTTTAAAGTGAGTGTCTTAACACTAAGCTCTCGGGTTTCCACTGTCTATCTGTCCATATCCGGGATACAGCGTGAAGTTAAAAAAGATAGTAAAAAAAATACGTTATTAGCCAAACTGAATGAGAATATTTAGATTACTTATGAACCTATAAAAAGAAACAATTTTATCTAAATATTGTCATCAGAAATCTCCTCTGTGACAGTGGGGAACGGAAATTTTAAGAGAACGGGGTGTCCAACACAACCAGGTTCTCTGGTTCCCTCTGCCTATTCTGGGACATACAGTGGGGAACGGAAATTTTAAGAGAACAGAGTGTCCAACACAACCAGGTTCTCTGGTTCCCTCTGCCTATTCTTCTATGCACGGGATACAGCGTGAAGCTATAAAAAAACTATAAGGAATTTTAGCTAGACTGAATTGTGTACAAGGTCACGCCGCCGTTCTCAACTTTTCACGCATACAATGAAATTGCTTGTTTCGTAATTGGATCCTAAACCACACTTTGTCTAACCAATTGAAAGAAAACAAAAATATTTACTCTAGATACTTATAGTTGTATTTCGACCAAATTACATAAATATTATACTTTAATGTATTTTTTTAGCTTCACGCTGTATATTCACGCCGCACTTAGCACGGTAGGCAGAGGGAATCGAGAACCTAGTGTTAAGACACTCTGTTCTCTTAAAATTTCCATTCCCCACTATCCGCCGAATTGAGGCAAGTTTCATTTCGATTCGTTTAGTTTTTCAGCAGCGAAACAAGTATCTATATATATTCCTACAAAATTTCACGTTTATGATACTAGTAAGACTTAACGGTACGGAAATTTTAGAAGAACGGAGTGTCTTAACACTAGGTTCTCTGGTTCCCTCTGCCTATTCTGCTATGTGCGGGACACAGCGTGAAGCAGAAAGATTTAAATTAACTCTCTAGCGGTGTTTTAATCGGCAGCTATGGTAATCAGTTAAGTATGTAGTTTAAATTCTAATAAGTATAATTTTCAAATATTTTCGTATGTATTAGAACATTATTCTTGCATTAAACAGATTATGAGTAATTATATAGCTTCTTTAACAATTACATAAAAACAGGTTTAGCCAAATGGTTTTTGTGTCTTGTTTGCCATTATGGCATAGTTAGACAGCGTCTGCTAGCAAACGCAGTTGTGGATTCGATTCCCACTTGGGGATTCCAACCCACAACCGCAAAATATTTAAATTATTCTAATTTCCTCGCTCTGGTCAGACTAAAAGCGACGTTTAGTTCCGCTGCTTAACATGCAATGTCTAAATTTTATCTTAATAAAAATTTCTAAGATATAAAAAGTCTCTGGTCAATAGGATCAGTGGGTGATTAAAAATAACACGTAATATCTTCAATTGGGGCCGAAAACGGAACGGAAGAGCTAGATTCTCTTTAACTAACCTGCTATGCGTGATACAGCGTGAAGCTTACTTACTTAGCTTCACGCTTTATTCCTAGCAGGGTAGTCAGCGTGAAACTAGTTCTTTTATTATTATTTCTATTCCTACAAGGCAATACTAATCGCATCTAACGTACAAGATATGCTACGTTTCGGAGTATTAATCAATCACAGGTTAGTAGTGGGCGGTGCGGCGGTGGTTAACAAGCGGGCTCAACTACGTATCTTTGGCTATCTATCAAGACGTCCGGAATTAATTAGATAAATACTGACATCGGTCACTAGACAGCAGATCAAAGTAACTGTTGCTCAAATTATATTGTCAAATATGAGAAGGTTTATTTAAATATACCCGGCTTGAATAAGTTAGTAAGTTGGCTTGTATGTATTATTTTTTAAATATTTATAAAGTATTGTTTTATTTATAGAGTTAATAAATAAATAAATAAAAAATAAGCAAATCAAAGAATTTCAGGTATTTAAAAAACATAAAACGGAATTCACAGACAAAACTTAAGCTGAAAAATGCTTGCCCTGAAAAGTATGCAATTTCGATTTATCAATTTATCACCACTGATAGAAATATATGTATAAGGCGATTAACTTATTTATAATCTTTTATAGATATTATAACCTAACGATTATTTTGCCATTGAACCTCTATTGTATATATATATGATAGTTATGCATGCATGCATGCATTCCCGTACAAAAGTAATCCCGTTCGCATTAAAAAGTTTTTCTGTATCTCTATGCTCAGGGAAGTGTGTCGTTGAATTCAATTTTTCTATACGCAATGTCTTTAAAACAGGCAGAAAGTGGAGAATGGAGTGTTTTAATGTACTCTATAGGTACTATTCGTTCACCTAAATACGTCCAAAAAGTACATTGAACTGTGTTGAAAATACTGAAAATTTATTCAGTATTCATATCGTAATTCAAGTGAATCCAGGGCACACAAGTAAAATAAATAAGCGAGCTACAACAACATTCAATTTGAAAGAGAATTGGCGCTTTATTAAGAGCTGTTTCAAGCGAATCATTGACATTAATTTGCCGTATGAACGGTTCTAGCAAGAAGAAGTACTTCTTGTATTTTTATTGAAAAATAAGGTCTTAATTTATTTCAGAACAACATAGAGACTAACGTTGTTTTTAACCTAGTTCAAAACCGGGACGAGGTTCCCAAATCGAATATAATTTTATAATGTGTGTTACCGCATAACATAAAAAAACGGCGGAAAGTAAGGAACGAAGTGTCTTAACACTAGGTTCTCAGGTTCTTTCTGCCTACCCTGCTATGTGCGCGATACAGCGTGAAGCTAAAAAAAAAGATATAATTTAGTAGTAATTGTCATGCATACTACCGTCAATGAGGTCATCGTGGCGCAGTGTTACGGCGTCTGACGCAATGGTTGTGGGTTTGCTTTGGGGGAATATTGTTATATATTTTTGTTCTGGTATGTCAAAACGCGACATTAACTGCAGTCATTCAACATGCAATATCTCAAAATTGGGTGAAAACGGAAAACGGTGTGTCTTGACACTCCGTTTTCTCTGCCTACAGCGACATACGTGATAAAATGTGAAACTAAAAAAACCTACTATAGTTTTGTATGACTTTATACAAATCCATTATTTTACGAATCAACTGAAATCTGCTAGTCGTTATAAATACGAGAAGAAGAATATTGACAGGAATGAAATAGGTACTTAAAAATTAATAGGAGTGACGCCAGTCGTGGTGCAGAGTCACAGGCGTGCGACTGTAAACGCGGCAGATTGCGGGTTCGATTTCACTCCAGGGAATGAATGAATATTAAATACTTGTTATAATTAATATATAATACTTACAATTCCTTGTGGTAGAAATGCAAATCGCGGCATTGCCTCAATGCCTCAATTCGGCGGAGAGTGGAAAACGAAAATCTTAATAGAACGGAGTGTCCTAACACTAGGTTCTCAGGTTCCCTCTGCCTACCCTTGCAATATTTCTTAATTGCAGGATATAGCGAAAACTAAAAGAACTAAAGCCCGACAAATATAAAGAATTTAAAAAAAAGGCAGAAAAAAATACCACTTTCTTTCAGGTACGATAAATTATAATACTACCACTATTGTAAGCTTGTTAAGCTATTTTACTACAAAATACGTAGCTTGCTAATCCGCAAACCTCGGAATTCTACTTAGGAAATGTAGAAACGATGCGACAATGTAGGTCACCTTTCGATTTGTAATAAGAAAAAACCTAGATTCAACCCACATTTGCACTTAAATTGAACAAAAGTCCTGAGTTTAGGTATCTCGAATTTTATATTAAAAATAATGTTATCTAATGTAGATTACGTTATTTTTGATGAAATTGAGAAAAATTAAATTGAATTAAAAATGAACCAAAAAGGAAGAAAAAGGTATATACTTATGGTTCATTTTGTTTGGAACCAGAATATTGAGGCTAATTTACCTCAGTATTTTATTGTTGTACTAGGAAGCATGGAGACTGACCTGGAACTACTATGATATTAACAATCTGACTTGTGTTTTTTGTTGTGAGAAGCAGATTTGTTGAAGAAGAAAGAAAGGAGTGTCTAACACTAGGTTCTCAGATTCCTCTACCTACCCCATATACGGGATACAGCGTGAAGTTCAAAAAAAAAAAAATAAAGATTTTTTATTATGATAAAATACTTGTTGTCATTAATAGTTATTGAATAGACATATAGCAGAAACTTAATTATTTTGATAGCCGCTCAAGTGGGAGGCCTTACAGCACAATTTTGGTTGTGAACTCAAATCCCCCGGACTGCTTGAACAAAGTGGAATCCGCTATGTAATTATGTGAAAATGATCAGCGAGCATAGTTTTTCGCTTACCTTGCAAAATGCTTAGCGACTTGCAAAGTAAATTAGACTTCATTTTTAAGAAAATTTTACACAAAGAGGAAATATATAACAAAAGAATTTATTGTTTTCTAATTTTTAAAAGGTAAACTATACCATTTTTTTTGTCAAAATAAACTCTTACGAATTATAAATAGCGTAATAAAAAGGAGAATTAATTGAACATGAGCAAAACGTTAACAAAGCACTAATTAGTTAGAAGCTAAGTGCCTTCTGAGGAAATTTTTAAACATTATGTAAAACTTATGAGCTCTGTGCTTTATGATATCAGAATTTAAATGGTGAGTTCCCGTAGTACAACAAGTACCATGTGTAAATATTTATTTACATGTATAAATAGTTCGCATTACTGAGCGACTGACAGACAGCATATAATAATTACCTATGGTTATTCAGAGATGGATCGGTCAATGCGTCAGATTAAAAAATATTGTTTGTCTCAAAGGGGCCTCTACGTGTTGGACCTGTGTCCCCACTCAAGCCTTCCAAGGACCGGGTTCCGCTGGATCTGAGAACAGAATGAGATACATAATAATAATAATAATCCCGCAAGGGCAGCTTATAGCTTGAGCTGTTGGGGAGTAAGCGACCCACGGACCTGAGACCTCAGAGGAATTATGTAATTTATCCCCGCCTCTGGCTTACGCTTCATTGGCCGGCAGAGTGGAGCGCAAAACTATATGCTCGGAAGGGTGGAAGTGCTCAATCTGTAATGGCGGGGAAGCCCCTCACGACACTCGCGATGGTGAAACCGGTGCACACCTCTCGACACCCTTAGCCGACCACACCGATGTTGCGCGAGACACTACGCCGCACTGTGGGGCCCATCCTAGTAGAGAGGCAGGAGTCACCGTCCACTAACCTTTTAATTTAGGACTGTTGAAAAGGCGGACGTCCGATAGTCTCAATCAATAAAGCAGTACTTGAAAGTCAATCCAAACTCCATTCCATAGCCCTATTTTAGTTTTCCATATGTTTCCATACCTCCTACGCATTGACCATTGACCATCTCCAGGCAATTTATATAGTTTACTTAGAGATGGATCAGTCAATGCGTCAGATTAAAAAATATTGTTGTCTCAAAGGGGCCTCTACGTGTTGGATCTGTGTCCCCACGCAAGCCTTCCAAAGGACCGGGTTCCTTTGAATCCGAGAACTTAAAATGAGATACATAATAATAATAATACTAACTTTATTTGTTTAAAAGAGATTTTTTACAAAAACAGAAATTTGTGGTAGAAATCTCCTTTTAAGCATATAGTGCCTGTATTAGGAGATTCCGCCCTTCCAAAATAAAATGTACTATAATTATTTAATCTAATTAACAGATTACACAGTAAAACAACTTAAATTACAATATATGTTAAAACATATGTTGTATAGGAACGAACCTATGGAAAGAAAGCTCGAATTTAGCATGTAGACCCCTTGGAGAGAGTAAGAAGATCACTAAGAGAGTTTTTTGCGAAACTCCTACGAAAACGGGTTAAAAGATAATTTAAGATTTTATAGTCAACGAAGTGGTGGAATAAAAGCTAGTGTTTAACATTATTTGCAATTATTGAACTGGACGAAGCTAAGCTCTTTGCTGCTCAACTTAATTAAACTTCCCATGCTATTTCCTCCTAGATTATTAGGGCTATGGACACAAGACTTTGTATGTTGGGAGAGATTGGTCTAAACCATGTCTGAATTAGTTTTGAAAAGTTTTTAGTTGGCCTGATCAATTACATACATACATACATAGTTTCACGCTGTATTCCGCATATAGCAGGGTAAGCAGAGGGAACCTAGTGTTGAGACACTCCGTTCTTCATTTTACGCCGAATTGAGGCATTGCGTGCTGCGTGGCGGGACTGAACGCCGCGCTTTGCCATGTTACCAAACCCAGGAAATGAAAAAATCCATTTCCTGGAGTGGGAATCGAACCCACAACCTTTCGAGTTTACAGTCACACGATTGTGCCTCTGCGCCACGATAGGCGTTTAAATGATTAATTCAGATTAAAAATAAGATTTTTTTTTCTCTATAGTTAAAATAATTTGTATAGAGCTAAAAATTGGCATCCGTGACACCATTACAACTGAAATGTAAAAAGCCTCCATAAATCCCACATTGAGAAAATGTTTGTCTTTCGTAGTGCACACACACTATGAGCACACAAGGATGCCCTAGTACTATTACAACATACTCAGAGTATTCAAGGACGCACCAGCATTAGTGCACACACATTTAGTTAGTCTAAATTTCATTTATTTATTTTCATTTATTTCAAATGAACAGTTCATTCATTTGTGGCTTTTTAAATTTCAACACAAAACACTGTGTCAGCTTTATCTAATGCGCGGTTCTAGTAAATTTTACTTTAAACACTACTTTCGGTGGTATCTAATATCATTATGCATCTTCTGTTTTAGGTAGAAATAAAAAACCTCCAGCGAAACTACCATTCTGTTGTAGCTTCTTTGCTGCAGGAACATTGCAAATTTGTGGCAAAATTTAAATCAAACGGGGAACGGAGTATCTTTACACTGGGTTCCCTCTGCCTACCCTGCTATATGCGGGATACAGCGTGAAGCTATGTATAATATGTATGTATGCATGCATGTATGGATGTATGTATGTTTAAATAAAAAAAATACAAATATTTGAATCAAGAACCATCGTATAATACACCTCTTATCTGCCACGCGATGTTTGCAAACACAACATTATAAATAATTGCAAAAGAAAGTAGAAGACATCAAGTAATAAAGTAAAATAACAAATTAACAGTTAAATTTAACATTTCCACTGGTGCTCGGATTTTCCTTAAATTGTCTACGCTCAAGGCGTAAATTGTCTTTGTTGGTACAAGTTATAAGATATATATTTTATTCTATTGTTTTGAATATTTTACCTCATAAAATATACATAAAACGGAATTTAATTATTTTGCAAAGGTTAGGTTAGGTTAGGTTGCTTAAAAAGATTATTTTTTACATGTAGGTTATACTTATAAGATAAACTATAATAAATAATGGCTTCTTTTGTAGCCGTAGTATATATAAGTATTTATATGAAATTTTGCTTAATATTTGCCAATATATTTGATTTCAATACTTTAAAATTGATATTTTTTTAAATCTACGAGAAATACAGCGAATTAAAGCTAAATAAGTTCTAATCTATCTATTTGTAGTGTAAACACACTACAAACTATCTATGGCTAATCTAATATAAGTCAGCTAAAGAGATACGAAAAAACCATTCCCTTTAACACTAGCAGAGTCGACGGAAATGAGTCCATATTGCTAAGTGATAACTTGATTTGCTCCATTTGCACGATGAAGTTACGGCGGGTTTGAGTTTCAAAAGTACTGCGTTGGGCGGAATCTGGTTTTATTAACAAATTACATTAAAATATCTTCACAGGGAATTTGTGCCACCGTGGTTCAGATGTGCTGTGTAAGCGCGATTGTCGTAGGTTCAAGTCTTTATTGGGAAATGTTTATTGTGTAGTATTCCTGTGTCTCGTAAGGCAAAATACAGTGTTGAATTTTATCACATAAAGTATAAACTGCTCACTACTCGAAGAGTAGCGTACGTAAATTATCAATTTCACTCCTACTAATTTTACCATCACCAAATGGAGGCAAACATTTTCGAATACTTGTAACTATACAAGTTTTTCATAAAAATGACTTTCCAATTTTCCTCCTAAGAGTTAGTAGTTATACTGAAGTACAATAAACTTTTTAAAATGGTTTCTTCGGTAGACTTATTCCACGAAATATTGCTCTTATGTGTATGAGCACTGGTACTAGTGTGGTCTATTGTGCTTTGAGTATCTGTGCACAAGTACTGCTGCATCTTTGATTGCTTTTAATTTAATATTTTTTATATAAAAAAATAATATACTGCCAAAAATGTAAACGTCGTAAGTACTTAAAATGAGAATTTCTTAATTTTTGATGTAACTTAATGACATCTTGAATTAATTAAGACCATCTTTCTAACCACTCCAAGTTTCGTGTCTGTAGCACTAATAGTTTAGGAAGAGATAGCGTTGGATATTTGCTTCAGTTGACGAATAACGATAATAAATAACTAAAACTGCATGACCTTCCTGGGATTTGAATTACAAGTTTTACTTGAAAACAAAATTTTTATGTCACGAAAGCTGTAGGAAATGTTCTTAAAAATTTGTCCTTTTTCTTTTCGAACAAATCTTGGAAATGGTTTGGTTGAACAAGGAATATAGGCAGAAACTTTTAAGGATTTCTTTTTAAATGTTGGTAAAAAATACTTTCAATTTCTTCAAAATCTTTCTAAATTACGAAGTTTGCATGGAAAGTATAAATTTTATGTAATACTAGCGAATTCTTAAAACAAAAAAGATGCGCGCGCAGAGGCACAAGCGTGCAACTGTAAACGCGACAGGTTGTGGTTCGATTCCCACTCCAGGAAATATTAGTATTTTCATTTCTTAAGTTTAGTTACCAGGCAAAGCGCGGCGTTGAGTACCAACACTCGCCCGCAATGCCTTAATTCGCCGGAAAGTGGGGAACGGGACTGTTAAAAGAGAATGGAGTGTCTTAACACTAGGTTCTTTGTTTCCCTCTGCCTATGTTCTCTCTCTGCCTACCCTGCTATATGCGGGATACAGCGTGAAGTTTAAAAAATAAAGATTATTTAGGCTTGTTAGGTTTACTTCATTATTTCAACTACTCTTAAGCAAAACAAACACTAAAACGTGAATGGAATCACAGGAAAATGGCATTTTTAAGCAAACATAGTGCAACGTCGCTCGATGCACCCAGGAGCATTCATGTCACTAAAGATTTAAGTTCTATTTCGAGAGAAAACTGCTTGCTTAATACCAAACAAGTTTTATGTCCAATGTAAGAATTTATTTCCTTAGACGTTTTGACATTTGAGTTTCAATTTCGTGTAATATTTAGGTTTTAGAAGCAAAAATAATTTCTTGATAATTAAATAAGCCATAAAATTATGGGTCAACAAAATAAACATATATAAAATTAATAAATTGAGGCCAGATGTGACGCAGAGGCACAAGCTTGCGACTGTAAACGCGACAGGTTGTGGGTTCGATGCTCAATCCAGGAAATGAGAATATTAAATAATATTTTGTATTTTGATTTCCTTGCTCTGGTAACAAGGCAAAGCGCGGCGTTGAATTCCGACACTCGCCCGCAATGCCTCAATTCGGCTGTAAATGAGGAACGGGAAAGTCAAAAGAGAACGGAGTGTTTTAACACTAGGTTCTTTGGTTCCCTCTGCCTACCCTATCATGTGAGGAATACAGCGTGAAACTAAAATAATAAATAATAATTAATAAATTATATTATATAAACAAATTACAATTCTTTTAAGTTATATAATAATAATATCATAATGTCTGTAACTGATGCGATGGTTATATGAAGGAAATCTATTTTAAAAGCGATATCAATTTTAAATAAATCTAAGAACCTAACGACCACTCTATTAGACTAAATGTGGTGTTAGGTTGCGCCATTTAGTACCATTTTGTTAAAGAACCAGGAAATTAAGAACGGGGTGACTTTTTAATAGTCTATCTGTTACTTTAAATGTTTTAAATAAAAATTTTTATTGGTGGTAGGAGGTTCGTCCTCCGTCTGGCTCGCGACCACTATCATGTCAAAGACGAACCGCCAAATATCTTATGATGTGTTCCGGTTCGATGGCATGTAAGCCAGGTTTTCCCATTCCCACCCATCCTTTCCCCAAAATGTGGTGGTTCCGAGAACGGAATACTACATTGTCCTCCTCTTCCATCTGTATCCTCTAGGTTGGCAACGCATCTACAACATCTCTGGTGTTGTAGATGTTCATGGGCGAAGGTATCCACTTACCATCAGGTGGTCGTTCTGCTCGTTTGCCATCCGTTATCCATAAAAAAAAAAAAATAAAAAAAATGGAAGACGCAAAGAAAAAACATCTATCTATAACATGTGAAAATTTATTTCTAAAAGCAATAATCTCGACTACATATGTCGCTACTGCAGCTGGCTGCCTTTACTCGATTTTAATATAATAGAAAATATGAATTGTCAGATAATAAGATAAGAAAGTTCTCTTATAATAAACTTACGTAAAATATTAACTTAGTTATTGGTTTAGTTTAAAACCGCCACTGAATTTGAAATTATTCACGATGGCTATGTATTCGATTCCTATCCGAGGAAAGATTATATTTATTTCCATGTCCTGGTAAATCAAAAGTAAGTCAGAAGTTCCTTGTAACGGAATGTTTTAATTCTACGTTTTCTGCCTACCCTGGTATGTGGAAAAAGTGAAAGCTGCGTTCAGTTTAAAATATCATTTGTATTACTTATGAAAACATTGTGATAAAATTAAGTAACAATAAGATGATGAAAATGTATATAAAATTATAAAAAAAAGTTCTACGCTTTATTGTGCGTAGCAGGATAGTCGGAGTGAACCTAGTGTCAAGGCGGAAAGTGGGGAACGGAGTGTCTGGACACTGGGTTCCCTCTGTCTACCCTGCTATATGCGGGATACAGCGTGAAGCTATGTACGTATGTATGTCTTTTACTTTATTAAATACAATTATAGCTAGATATTTTTCATTTTTTCACCTTCACATTTTATTCCGCATAGTAAAGTAGGCAAAGATAACCTAGTAAGAGAACATTTTATTCTCTGCTTTTCGTCCAAAAACGAGACAGGCCTAACAAGAGCAAAAAATTAAATACAGTTTCTCTGAGTGAGAATCGAACTCACAACCACGACCTCAATATTGTATTATAATGTTTTCAAATGAATATACGAACAGTGGTTCGAGCCATTGCGTGGAAAGTGGCGGAACTCAACAACGCTTTTTGTCTTATCAGAGTAGATGAAAACAATTTAAAATTAATAATTTCCGCGAACGGGAATCGAGCCAACAACTCTTCGCGTTAATATTCGATGGCGTTCCATTGGGCTTCTATGGCCTCAAAAAAAATCTTATCAATATATTAAGATATAATACCAGTTTAATTATATATTCTATAGGGAATTTAAGAGAATAATTAAACAAAAAGAAACATATATTTATACAAGTAAGACAAGCAAATAATTGCATACACATACAAAAAAGGACTGTAAAAATTTATTCATAACACAATTATAAAAGGGCTTTCAAAAGCTGGTAACTCGCTAAATTGTATTATACTTTATAGAAAGTTGATGTATGTAGATGTTTTTATATAAATTTCTGCGTCATTTAGAAGAAAGAGAGAACTTAGGAACTTATAACTACATTTTCTACTAAAAAAGTACATTTTCTAACAAAAAAATATTTAGACAACGTATAAAAATTTGAATCCAGCAGGATTCGACCCGCGCCTCTTCCGTCCAAGCACTCTGACCACTAAGCCATGCGTTCTATATACGACCGCGTCGATGAGGATTGCCTCGTCCAATTAACAAAAATGGTGTCAAAATTGTACTCAAAAGGGTGGTCCTCATTATAGTATTATTTATAGCGTTTATTGTAAATTTCCCAATAGCTTCCCTCAGAACAATTACCTAATCAATCACCTTTATTTATTTTCGAAATAAAAGGGTTTTGTCACTCATATGATTATGACGACCTGGCAAATTTAACAAAATATTTTATAGTGACTAGTAATTATTATTTTTTTTTAACTTCACGCTGTATCCCACTTATAGCAGGGCCTAGCAGAGGGAACCTGAGAAACTAGTGTTAAGACACTCCGTTCTCTTACAACAATTCCGTTCCCCACTTTCCGCCAAATTGAAGCATTGCGTGTTGAGTGGCGGAACTCAACGCCGTGCTTTGCCTTGTTACCAAACCCAGGAAATGAAAATACTAACATTATAATAGTAATAATATATAAAATAGTAATAATATTAGTTTGAAAAGTATTCTGGATTCATATGAAAGAGGTGAAAAAAGAATATTACTACAGCAACCTCTTTTTAGAAATCTATAGCCCATCATTTTTAAAGTCCCCGCGGTACGGGTACATTTCATCAATATGTGATAGAAATCATCAGGCGCTACTAGATGCCTATGATTTAGCGTTAAACATAAAAATTTAGTGCCTGTTACGAAAGAAATCCAAGTGCTATATTGTCGAAAGTGAATTTATGAATGGACCATTCGTCAAAGGAATACTGGAGGCAGTATAACGAATTTTCTGGATTTTAAGTGTGTTATTGTGTAAAAAGGGGGTATTATATCACCCATGAGAAGGTGCAAACAAACATTTTTCTTCATATTCAGTAGGCTCTTCTCAGCAGAACTGGCTTCCGAGCCGGTGGTAGCTTCCGTTAGGACTGACACGACTGACACCTTTGTAAATTGACGATTCGAAAGTGCTTGTAATAGCCTACTTGAATAAAGAATATTTTGATTTTGATTTTGATTTTTAGCAAGCACTAACGGAATATTGCAAAAAGCGGCCTCCATATTTCATTCACATAAATATTAAAGTTGAATATAACATAATTAACTTAAGCACACTCATGAAATGTTTTAAACGATGCGCTCAAAGTTCTTATTTACAGTCATACTGAACTTCCTGTTTAAATGAGTAATAAGGCTTATACTTGTTCATACATGTACCTACATTTACTATATAATTTAACGGTAATTTAATCTATGATAAGTACCCTATACCAAAATATTTAATTTATATCGGTTCAAAATATACTTGGATGAAGGTGATATGTCACATTTTCAAATTTTCATCTTTACGCATCACTTAAACACAAAAAAACAAAATTTTAATAAAAAAAGAAAATCTACTTCAAACAATTATATATATAAAAAATACAATTATTGGGAATAGCTCAATAACTATTTACTGATTTTATTTAAATTCGAATAGGTTCTCAAAAAAATACAGACGAATTGAAATCTTTCTTCTTTGGAAGTCGGTTAAAACAAGAGAACTATCATTCCGCAAACATATTAAAATTTCTCATTAAAATTTAAAGCTTAAATATCGTATTGTACATTTGCTACAATAATATGACAGGCTCTCATCAATAGTAATAAGTGGGAGCGCTACATCTGGCGACCACAAAATAATTGTACATGGGAGTATTTTGTATTACAATATCAAAATGAAATGAGTACAATAATAATTTTCAGTTCTTAGTCTTCCTTTTAAATTCTGGCGAATGCAATTGTAGTTGGCCCCGTTGTGTAATAGGATTTGACTCTTTGTACGGTTATTTCTTTTTTTTTTATTTTTTTTTTACTTCACGCTGTATCCCACATATAGCAGGGTAGGCACAGGGAACCTGAGAACCTAGTGTTAAGACACTCCGTTCTCTTACAACAATTCCTTTCCCCACTTTCCGCCAAATTGAGGCATTGCGTGTTGAGTGGCGGAACTCAACGCTGCGCTTTGCCTTGTTACCAAACCCAGGAAATGAAAATACTAACATTTCCTGGAGTGGGAATTGAACCCACAATCAGTCGTGTTTACAGTCGTACGCTTGTGCCGCTGCGCCACGACAGGCGTTGTATTTCTTTTTGTTTTCAGCATTGCGTGTTACCTTTCATAATAAAACTCTAAAGAGAGATTGACTGTTTAGAGGAGGCAATGATGCGTTTTGCCTTATCAGTGGGAGAAAATGAAAATAATTTAAATATAATAATTTCCCCGAGTGTGAATTGAACCCAGAACCGTCGTGCTTACTGTTAGATGTTGTCTCACTGCGCCACGATGGCCTCAATGGTACGATTGTTGGTCCAAACTATGTAATGTATAAATTTTAAATAGCTTTTTCCTTGATTCCTCTTTAATAATATGTTTTTAACTAGATTTTGCCATATATTAGCTTATAATGTTTGTAAGGATCATCTGGTATTCTCAATATTAACAATTAGGTATAGAGTACATATTACTATTACTAGGAGCCTACGTGATAAAAAATATACTTCCATACATATTTAGATTGAAAAAAGTAACTAGTTTGTTTCGATATTCTTTTGGTGGTAGGAGGTTCGTCCTCCGTCTGGCTCGCGACCACTATCATGTCAAAGACGAACCGCCAAATATCTTATGATGTGTTCCGGTTCGATGGCATGTAAGCCAGGTTTTCCCATTCCCACCCATCCTTTCCCCAAAATGTGGTGGTTCCGAGAACGGAATACTACATTGTCCTCCTCTTCCATCTGTATCCTCTAGGTTGGCAACGCATCTACAACATCTCTGGTGTTGTAGATGTTCATGGGCGAAGGTATCCACTTACCATCAGGTGGTCCTTCTGCTCGTTTGCCATCCGTTATCCATAAAAAAAAAAAAAAAGAAGATTTTTGTTACACAGCTACTTCCCAACTAATTGAATATTCTGAAGATGCAATCTTTGAGAGTGGATAGAGAATTTAAAGTTTAGATAGAAGAATCTTCAGTAAGTATTTAATAATGCCTGGTTTTCAAACTTACTAGATTATGTACGTGTTCGGCCTGAGTCAGAAAAATAATAACAAATTTATGTATCTTTGTTAGCAAATGTATTCATTTTTACAAATTTTCGCGTTTGTAAGATTAGTACTATTGTAAATCCTTACAGTATGTAACAAAATCATGAAAGTATACTTATGATATATTTGAATGTAAATATTCATATGACGCTTGTCGTGGTGCAGAGGCACAAGCGTGCGACTGTAAACGCGACAGGTTGTGGGTTCGATTCCCACTCCAGGAAATGGAATTTTTCATTTCCTGGGTTTGGTAACAAGACGAAGCGCGGCGTTGAGTCCGCCACTCAGCACGTAATGCCTCTATTCGGCGGAAAGTGGGGAACGGAGTGTCTTAATACTAGGTTCCCTCTGCCTACCCTGCTATATGCGGGATACAGCGTGAAGCTATGTATGGATGTATATATGTATATATTCATTTAAGTGATTCAAGTACACACAATTTGGAATACAGATAAGTAAGTGCAAATTAACAACAACTATATAGGTAGAACTTCAATTGTTCTCATCAATTAATCGACGATCCAGTCTGTTTGGAATTCCTTTAAATGCAGTTACCCGAAAAGTTGTTTCTGTATTTGTAGTTACTACAGAAGTTCTTACTTGTAGTTGAGCACCAAATACATATCGTTTCTAAGTTTAGATATAACTTTTAAAAAGTATTTTTACTCCTGCCATTCTTACCAACTGGAGAATGTACGCTATAGGTAAACTTTAAATGTTAAATATGCCATGGAATTTGTGAAGTTATTTACAAAATAAACATTTTCGACACTAAAATGTTGTTGAAAAATTAGGTGTTGTGTTATTTGGTATTTTTCATCTATGGTGTAATATAAATAGAACATATCTACACGAGTACATCACTTGCGTGTTTGCACATGTTTCATCAATCTACAATTTTCCATCAGAATGGAGTTCCGTACCGAAATGTGATCATCAAAAAAATTAAACTTATGACATGTTATAACAAGTTTTCATCGAGGCGCACTGAAATAACCTTTGGATGTAAACACGATAGTTGAGTGATCGATTTCCACTAGAAGGAATAAAAAGAAGCAAAAAGACTTTAATCTATTTTTCGGAAACAGAGCCGAAAGTGAAGAAAAGGGTATCTTGACACTAGATTGGTCTGCCTACCAAATGCGAGAAAAAGCGTGAAGCGCGTGAGAATATATACTCAGCACGCATATCCTCAATTCGGTGGAACGTGAGGGGTGGTCTTAACACTAGGTTCTCAGGTTTCCTCTGTCTGCCCTGCTATGTGTGGGATACAGTGAGAAGGTAAAAAAGATCCATTTATTTATATAGATGTATTTGCAAATACCTTACAAGATATATATTTCACGTCGAATTCGTCAAATTGAATTAGAAAAGTAGAATAAATGAATAGTAAGCCGCGACACGTTCATATCTTTATCCAATACGATTCAGTAGAGATGATATTTTTTGTCAAAGCGAGCCTCCATTCAAAGATGAATGGCATGGAATAACGGCATCCGAACCCTATTGATGCTGAGGTCAATGTAGATTGAAATGGATTAAAGGTGCTTACTGTTTAATTAAGCGAGCTTTTGATGTCACTAGTGGTTTAATAAGTATTATATTAAATAACTAATATTTAATACTAGGAACAAATACGTTGATAAATCTTAATAAATTAATAATTAAAATAACTTTTCAGTTTAAATTTTATCGGTAAGTTCTGTTTTTTTTTTAAAAAAAAGTCCCGCCGCTTGCGCCGGTTTTTCTCAGGTCTGAGGTATTAAATTTAGTGAACTGGTGGTAAATTATTTGACGTTCCAAAAGTGAAGCATGTAACTTTTTATTTTGAATAAAATTATTTGACTTTGACTTTGACTTTATATTATTTTTTTATATGAAAGTATTTTAATTGCTATTTTTTTTGTCTTTTATTCACCTTATAAATAATGCAACGTACGTACCTAAGTAGACTGATAAGTCTATAATATATAATATATGTGCAAAAGTAATTTCGAGTTCAAACTCTTTTTATTACTTTTTTGTAAGTATATTAATAAAAATATGTTTTTTTTTTACTTTTTTTTATTCTATTTCTATTATTTATAGATTAAAAACAATTATTTTCAAAAATATAAGCTGCTAATAGTACTTCAGTCTTAGAGCTATGTATGCATGATCCAATATTTAACCCTTGTTGAATTTCTTAATAAATTGTCCGATATCAACCAACTTGAAAATGCACCAAAAGTGGATATAAATATTACCAATTACTCAAAAACTACATATCAAATCTTAACTAAATTTAAATGGGACAGAATATATAAATAAGAATTATAAAAATTGATCCAGTGGTTGGCGAGTAGAAAGTGATGTGGTGGTAACACAATTTAAAAAAAATACAATTGAATTGTTAACCTTCTCTTTTTTTAATAACGTAATATCAACAATCAAAAAATAATAATATAATAACGACTCAACATTTAAGTTAAAAAGATTAATAATTCTTATTATAGTATAGTAAAGTTACATACCTGCCTGTCCTCTCTGCGATTTAGTTCGTCTTCCCACTGCAGGTGAGACCAGACTTAAGGCACGATCCGCTCTAGGCAGCTGTAGTGTGATAGGACTGGGTTCCGAATGTCGGGCGCATATAGCTGCTTCTACTATAGAGTCGATACTAGCTGATCGGGGAAGTTGACTTGAGGATTCTCTTCTGTAATAAGAAAATTGGATTATAAGTAAGGTATATATATTAAGCAAATATGTAATAAGTAAAGTATTTATACAGCCTATATATATACCCTTTATCTCTCATATTAGGGAAATTTTATTGTTTTCGAGACCAATTAGTTTTTTCACGTCGGGCAAGTTGGGACGAAAATATTTTGTCAGGTCGAATTTCACACAAAGTAATAATTTATAGTAAAAATGAATGCATTTAGAACAATATTTGTGTTTAAATGAATTTCATGACTCTCACAAAATACATAAGACTTTTTGACAACAATGACTTTTGCTATTAAATAATTAGAAATATATACATTTTTTAATATTGCCGAACTTGTACAACTCATAGCAAATATGTCGAAAAAGATAAAATTCATTTGGTTCTATGGGGACTAAAATTAGTTGGAAATGACCTCATTTATCGCCTGTTTCAGTTTGTCTATCACTCTGGAAGTCAATCTGTGTATTATTCATATATGTGACCCAAATATAGTTGAAGTTTAGCCATCGGCAAAAGTTACCAAGCTACAAAAGTTATGTTTATAAAAAAATCTAATTTAGTCAAAGTGAACCTAGTGTTAAGAGGAAGAATATACAATACTTTTCTTTTTTTTTTTTTTTTATTGATAACGGACGGCAAACGAGCATAAGGACCACCTGATGGTAAGTGGTTACCTTCGCCCACAGACATCTACAACACCAGAGATGTTGGAGATGCGTTGCCAACCTAGAGGATACTGATGGAAGGGGGGACAATGTAGTAGTCCACTATCAGAACCACCACATTTTGGGGAAAGGATAGGTGGGAAAGGGGAAAATCTGGCTTACATGCCATCGAACCGGAACACATCATTAGATATTTGGCGGTTCGTCTTTGACATGATAGTGGTCGCGAGCCAGTCGGAGGACGAACCTCCTACCATATATACCGCATATTGTACATGTTTGACTTATACATATAACATATAGTATAGTTAAGTTAAAATAACTGATTTTTTGTAAATTATTGTTATTTAATGATTTTGTTTAGCTTCACGCTGTATCACGCATATAGCAGGATAGACAGAGGGAACCTGAGAACCTAGTGTTAAGACTCTCCGTTCCCCACTTTCCACCAAGAGGCATTATTATTTTATGAAATTATTTTTTTTATATACGAACCTAATCTTGACAACAACGAGCACCAAAAAAAAGAATTATCCAATTTGGTGCAGTCGTTCAAGCCGTTTTTGGTAAAGTTATCTGCGTACATACATTTTAAATAATTAATTTAATTTATTTATATAGATATAAGAAAATGACAAATAATAACATCATAAGTTTTGTCCACGTCGCATAAAACTAGATGACATTTTTTATTTTACATAATATTTTTCTGGCCACGTAAAAAACCTACCTAACCTACCTACCTAACTTCACGCGTTATCCCTAGCGGGGTAGTCAGTGAGAACGGAGCGCAAAACGCTACGTCCCTGCATACCTCTTTGGCCTCGTCCACAGTCATTAACCTCTTCATGCATGCCCTCCGAGGGGTCCTCATGCTTTTTACGTAACCTTTCTCCAGTATCATTGATACTGTGTTCTCGAAGGTCAACCGAGTTCTCCCCCTACCTCTATCACCTCACCTTTGCTTCATATACCTTTCAAAAACGAAGCGAAAAAAAAACGAAGCTTAAATATATAAATCTTGAATACAATTTGGGTGTTGTTGAACGAGTTAATGGCGTAGCTGACACCGCCGCGCCGTACCCGCTATTTGCATTTTAATTGAACTAAAACTTTCTTGTACCCCGTCAGAAGCAAACGTGAACATTATTATGAGAAACAAAAACCTAACATTGATTGTTTTGAACAAACAAACTGGAGTAATTTTAGAGATAACTAACTAAGGCATATTAAAGACTATTTTTACTTATGGTACTTCCTAACATTTTAAATGAATAGTAGTTTTTATAACTAATACGCAGCTTCGCGCATTATTCCACATATCAGGATTGACTACCCTAGAGTACCCTACCCTAGATAGCACCTAGTGTCAAGTGGCGAAACTTAACACCGCGCTTTGTCTTACAATTGAGGAGAAATGAAAGTAATTTAAATATAAACATTTGACCCTGAGTGAGAATCGAACCCACAACTAATGGCCATTAAAGTCAGACGCTGTTTCATTGCGCTACGAAGGCACCTACTTTTGGGTCTCTATCCATTTAAATAATTGATGTCTAAGTATGGGATATTTTATAAGAAATAAGATGTTGTTGTGGTTTATAGGAATAGTAAAAATACTTTTTTCTTCCTGAGTAAATAATTTTAAAACCACTCCCGATATTAAGTAACTTTATCAAATACACGAATTTGCTGCAAAAATTGGAACCAGATATGGCTTGATTAAATTGACTTGCTTGGACGCTTTCAATAGATGCGTGGTTAGCGGGTTGGTACCTGTTATAAAAATCGGAAGCTACTTTTTCCTGCTTAGGGGAACAGGGAAAGAGAATCTAGTATTAAGACACTCCATTCTTCGCTTTCGGTAGGCATAAGAACCGTCAAACGCCAGGATTTAAGTTAAGCGAAATTCCACTGCACCACGGTCGCCTTAAATGATTTTATATTATTTTAAAATAATTACTAAGTATTAAAACGAAATTTTTAATATTGTTCGACTTTTAAGAAAGCTTGAAATATATAAGCTATTCTGAAAATAGGTTTTCATAGTACTTGTTGATATTGATAGAACAGTAATCAGGAAGAAGTAGTGTCTGGTTTTTATTAAGGAACATCGTGGCGCAGTGGGTAGCGTCTAACTGTAATCGCTATTGGTTGTGGGTTCGATTCTCACTCTGGGGAACGATTATATTTGAATTAGTTTCATTTCTTCACTTTGACAAGACAAAGCACAGCGTTGAGTACCGCCATTTGTCTCGAATTAGAGCGGGAAGCAGCAAAAAGAGTGTCTAGACACTAAGTTCTATGTAGGATAAAGCGTGTATCTGTTACTACTGCGGCTTATAAAAAAACACTAAAACTATAATATAGGTATACTTAAAGAAAAATTCCTAACATTTAATATTTATACTTTCTCTTTGATATCCTCTAACATGAAACTTATAATGTTATTCATAAAAAGGGTACCCTTTTTATTTTGTAGTAAGTTATAGCTTTAAGTCAATTTAGTTCTAGAAAAGAGTATTTTCAGACAAACTGAAATAATTATTTATTTATTTATTTATTTAATAATGATTGATTTCGTTTTAAAAGTTGACTGTTTAATTGTCTTTGCTTATTCATTTATAGCAAATAAATTTTTAATCTCCTTAAAAAAGGAAGACGTTCTCTATTCAAATCTATTTTTTTATGTGTGTTACCGCATAGCTATTTATTGGTTGAACAGATTTTGATGATTTTTTTTATTTGATAGCTAGTGATTTTAATGGGATCCCACCTATATTTCATTAAAATAAAAAGAGTAGTTTTTGAGTTATTCGTAACAATTCCATTTTTTTAAAAATGCACTATTTTATTTAAATTTGATTTTCTTTATTTGTTAAGATCTTCTGATAGATATTTTTTTCATTTAATAGTTTCAAATGTCAATACGCAACTGACACGGAAGTTCGACAAGAGTTAGTTATAATAACATTATTCTTCTTATAATTCAATTCCATTAGAGTCTACCCATTTCAGGCAAAAGACTGACTTTGATGTGCCGAGATAAAATCACGAGCAGTAATCATTACGAGCCATCCATCCCCGCTGACGCCGCGATGCCCTACTCGACTTATTTAAGTGCTATTTAATATCCAGAAGTATTAAACCGATACCTTTTAAATATAACGCCTGTCGTCGCGCAGAGGCACAAGTGTGCGACTGTGACGCGACGGGTTCGATTCCCACTCCAGTAAATGAAATATTTTCATTTTCTGAGTTTGGTAACAATGCAAAGCGCAGCGTTGAGTTCCACCACTCAACACGCAATGCCTCAATCTGGGGGAAAGTGGGAAACGAATTAGTTGAACGAGAACGGAGTGTCTTAACACTAGGTTCTCTGGTTCCCTCTGCCTACCCTGCTATGTGCGGGAACAGCGTGAAGTTAAAAAAAAAAGAATAAAAAGGGAACTTTTAAATATTTATTTCCTTTACTTTTGACTTGTAAATATATATAAATACGAATGTAGTCCGTATATCATCAATGAACTCAAAAACTACTGTACCGATTATTATGAAAATCAGTATATATATGTATTCTACCACGGAGAAAGTTTGTATAATATGCTTTTTTATGCTTTACTTCATTGATGCCACTCACCACCAGCTGGAGCTGCAGTGCAGCAACTTTTGCCCCATTCGACCGATTGTCATGAAAATCAGTGTGACCATATATTTTTACACAGAGGAATATATAAAAATGAATGTTTGTCTGTATGTCATCGATGAACTTAAAAACTAAAATAATTTTAAATTTATTTTAGTTGTTGGCGAAGCAATGCGCGCCGGGTTCAGCTAGTAAATATATATAAGCTTTGTAATTTTCAATTAAAAATGGATTGATATTTAGTCATTTGTTAGAGCTAAAGTAAGGTAAAGTATGGTAGTAAAAGCAGTGAACGGAGTGTCTCGACACTAATTACTTTGCTATACGGGATAAAACGTGAAGATTGATGAAAAAAAACTTTATTCATAATTTTTTTCAAAGTATATAATATTCTAATCTTATGGTAATTACACCAAGAAAATAAAAATATTTTATTTAAAAATTGTTTATATACTATTTTACACAACAGAAATCATATTAAAACCCATATCTAATTTCGTAAAATAGGTTTTCCATGAATATATTTAGTATTATTGTATATATATATATATATATATATATATATATATATATATATATA
>JAKGSA010000188.1:89142-100593 GCA_033558755.1 Philaethria dido | reverse complement strand
TATATATATATATATATATATATATATATATATATAATATATATTTGTATATTAATTAAATAATTCTGAATATTTCAATCCTAATTTGACTGAATGACTGAGTTTGTTACAAACATACATTTTATTTAGTCAACAGCAGTAGTAGATTTTAATTCGCCCCTACAATGGTGTACAAAGACAAAGGTTTTGGCGACAATCTTGCAACTACTACTCGCCGGATATTTAGGTCGACTGTGGTGCGGATTTTAGTGAGAATTTTGCAAACTCTCATCACAGCAATGCGGAACTCAAGGCCAAAATGTCGATACTAAGAGAATAAACATTTACAGTTGTGGGTTCGATGTTTTCTAATAGTAAAATATTTATATACCGGTTTTATTTGATACTACTTTACTAAAACTAAGAACATAGCCTCGTTGTTTCCAATATTGGCAAAAAGATCAAAAAGGAGTGACGAATCATACTTTATTCTATATAGCAGGGTAGTCAGAGCGTGCTGAGTGTCAAAACACTTCGCTCGCCGCTTTCCGCCTGAACTGCAAACATTGTATTGGCAAGTGACGGAGCTCAACGTCGTACTTTGTTGCACCAGAGCAGGGAAATGAAAATAATCTAATCATTTGCCTAAGTGGGAATCGAATTTACAGCCAATTGAGCTTACAGTATAATGTGGGCCAGCCCACTGCAGGTCTTAGACATTGCGTATTAAGACATGGAACTCAACACCGCGTTATGCCTTTTCAGAGCAAAGGAAATGAAAATAATCTAAATATATAATCATTCCCCCAAGTGGGAATCGAACCTACAACCAATCGCGCTTACTATTACTGCGCCACGATGACCAAAACCTTAGCAAAATGTGGAAATTACGTAAAAAAATATGATAACAAATGATAATACAAAATTTTACTGTACATTTGTGTACTGATCTTTATTCCACTTCACATGGTTAGCAACTACATACCCACAATCGCTTACATCATTCATGGGATGATGTGGGAGACTCTTTGATATGAATTTACACTTCGGCACAAAGGGTTCCTTCGGTCGCATTTCAAATACGACTTTCGACTTTAGCGACTGATCTTTGAATTAAAATAAATGTTTTTGTTTTCTTTTTTACGGGATATATGGTATTTTCTGGTTATTTGCGGTACTCTTAATTTTTGAAATTGTTTAAAGACCAATATTATACGTTTTTATTATTATTACGATTGTGATGGGAAACGCGGCGTTGAATTCCGTCACTCAGCACGCAATGCCTCAAACCGAAACCTCAAAATGGAGAACGTAATTGTTGAAAGAGAACGAAGTGTCTTAACACTAGGTTCTCAGGTTCCTTTTGCCTATTCTGCTTTATGCGGGATACAGCGTGAAGCTAAAAAAAAGGGAAGGTTTTATCATTATTATCAATATACGAATATGAGAAGTAAAGCTTTTTTACAATAAATAAATATAAAGTTTATACGGAAAAGTTTCATTGTATTCCTATAATTGAATAAGAAATATATCATTATAGAAAAATCAATTATAAGCACTACCTTGTGTTTGACATTGGCTATAATATAAAGTGATATACGAGTATACATACGTTGTTAAGAAAGCGCGTATGTTAGACCGTAAGGAGTCTAGAATGAATTCATGTTGTTATTCTATATTTCAAATGAACTTTTTTAAATACTTTTTAAGGTAAAAATTATATTATACAGGTTTCTAAATTCTATTATTATTCTTCATTTCTACTTAAACTTTAATTTTTAAAATTTGCTTGTCACAATTTTGTTAGCCACAGCGTTTTTCATAATCTTGCAAATACTACAAAAATATAAGATATTTAACCAAACTCACACGTGGCAAAAGCTGTTTGCACTTAGAAGAAAGCTCAAATAGAGCTAATGTATTGGTTAGCAAAATATGACGTCAAAAAAAATACCATTATAAAAAAGTTTTTTTTACATATAATTTGTCTTAATCAGCTGTTTACACCAAAAGAAAGGACGGCGCTGTTGTACTGCAGCTTAAAATGACAGGTTAATCCTGCTTTGGTTTAAGGCGAATATTTATATATTGCTTGTTTCTCTTTTAAAGTATTTTTTATTCCTCTATATATTTGAAACTTACAATCGCATAATAAAACAATTGAAATTATTGGTTAATTCCGGTTTTATAAGTACCGAAGGTAGTATTTTTTTAAATATATTCATATTCAATATTTCTTAACGTAGAAAAGTAAACCGGTCAGGCGAATAAGTGAACAATAACTTTTAGTAAGTTTCTCTCCAATAATGAAAGTACTTTGAATTGAACAGATTGAATACATGGTCCGGCAATAAAACGTAGAGTTTCCTATTCGGAAAATATATCAGAGTCGTAGCTAGAACATTGGTTGGACGCATAAATCGAGAGGATTTCGGCGGCTGGCACTTTCAATTGCCTCACAAAATGAACGTTTGCAAGCTTTTCGATTTTTTTTAACTCTACCGTAATACATTTTCCTCTTGGTGCAAAGTTTTGAGATGTGATTTTCAGCGCAAAATTTGATAGTATAATTTTGTGATAATAACTCTTATAGTTTTCAATCGTTATCTCCAGCGGAATAGCCTGAGTGAGTGGAATGCAACGATTTCTCGATACTCCATTTGACTCTGTGACTGTCATTGCCCTTCTCATACATGCACTTTGGAGGGACTTTATACCTTCATCTTCCTCCAGTATCAACGACGCGAGGTCTCCCCCTTTTTCTCTTACGACCCACTTTGTATCTTTTTATCATTCTTTTATCACTGAACCTCTCAATATCTCCTATTAATTGAAAAGAACAAATATGAATTGTGGAACTAAAAATAAAAAATAATATGTTATCGATCATAATAAACTATATTTTAATTCAATATATATAAATAGGGCCGATCGGATTGTATTAATTTGTATTATCCTACTAATATTATAATAGAGATTATGAAGATGGATGGATGTTTGTTACTTTATCACGAAAAATTACTGAACGGATTTATATAAAACTTTATAACAATATAGCTTTTGCATCAGCATAATTTAGTAAATTCCCTAGTATTATATGAATCGCCAACAATTGTAAGTATACCATGTATAAAAACTTAAAAAAAACCATAAATGATTTTCGTAGAGAATTTATTTAATTACAAAACGGTTAGTAACTACTTTCATTTAAAATATATGTATGGTAAAAATATTAAACTTTTCACTCCTCCCTTATAAGATGGAAGAACGTGCGTGCTAATACTGTCAGAACTAAGCACTTTTTACCGGATACGCCTTTGCCCTTTCAAAGTCATTAACTTTCGGAGTAACGACGCGATCCGTTATACTGAAAGAAACCTAACTCGCCCCAGAAATCTTTTTACCTACGCTCCTCCGTGATGGATTGCGTTCCTCATTTTTTCTTCTCATTTGGAATAAAAAATTATATATATTTTATATGAACTAAATCATTTGTACGTTTTTTTATATTTCTGTGCATCGTTTATCATCATTTGTTTAGTCTTATCAGGTCAGCTAGTATTTTGAGATAAGTCACTTCGGTCTTGACATACCTAGTTTCAACGCTGTCGTGGCGCAGAGGCACAAGCGTGTGGGTTCGATTCCCACTCCAGATAATGGAATTTTTCATTTCCTTGTTACCAAGGCAAAACGCGGCGTTGAGTTCCGCTACTCAGCACGCAATGCCTCAATTCGGCGGAAAGTGGGGAACGGAGTGTCTTAATACTAGGTTCCCTCTGCCTACCCTGCTAAAGTGAAGCTATGTATGTATGTGTATTAGCAATTTTCAAAATATTTTTTGGGAAAGTCCTGAAAAATGACCTGTTAATAAAAATATATATTTACGAAAATAGCTTTGTATTATTTTAAAGTTTATTTTCATACCTATCAAAAAACCTACACGAATGCACACCGTAATTGAAGTTTCAGAATTATGAAATTGAGAAAAATTGTTGTATAAAATTGTAGTTGTATATTTCGTTACTTTTTTTAATATTATTTGCATATTAATACTAGATTTCTATTAACATAAAAAGTCTAAGTTAGCACAATTTGAACTTACACCCCTTGGAATCCCTCCAAGTGCTTAGCTAATTAAGCTACTCGTTCTAATCAAGGTACTTCGGCTCTGGCCAATTATGCTATACGATCTTATCTAACCTTCGTCGAAATTCTTTTATGCTTGTTACAATTTTTATAAGTTAACGTTCTTCTCCTGAATCCTGCTATGATAAATAAATACACTTTTCAATTTTTGTAATTATGTAATAACCAGAAAGGTTTAGAGTTAATTTGTACGCGGTAGAGGTAGGCGCGAGAGGTATAACAGCGAAATCTCTCTATAATTTATTAAAAGATCTCGGCCTTTCTAGAACCATTATTAGTTCCTTTTTAGCACGTACTGCAAAGACGGCATTAGTAGGATCTTTTCAAATATGGTTAGGTGACAGAGGAGCGCGGACCAGTGGTGGTGAATGTTAATGAGCATTTCAAAGGGGCCCCTTGAACCTACTCTTGGGTCGAAGTCCCAGGCACTCTCCAAACTCCTCTCTCTGCAACGCGATGGGCCTGGCACCCGCACAGTGAATACATGGATTGCTAAGGAGTTTCTTCTCATTCCTTAATATATATGTCGCATTATCCCAGATTAGCAGAAAAAATGTAGTAATTTTTAATAGTCAATGTAGATGTTTTGCAGCGTCGTTACGGGCATCATGGTTGTTACAATTCTGACTGACTTGGGATTTGTATGTAGAGTAGAATAAACTGAATTCTTCATTTGTAATAAGTAATACCTTAACTAGAGCACTAGAATTAGTATTGTGGAGCAAACCCAAGAATTAAATGTAACATTCTATTCTTGAGTTTCTTTCACGTGTATGTCAAAAGATTTAGTAATTATGAAAATTAAATATTTAGCCTTAGCTTATTTTTTCTTACCATAATTATTTTGTTTTCCTTGATAGTTATATAAGCTTACCTGCCTACCTACCTAGCTACTTGCGACATATTTTAACGTCTGTCATGTCGCAGAGGCATAAGCGTGCGACTGTTAACGCGACAGGTTGCGGGTTCGATTCCCACTCCAGGAAAGCGGGGAATGGAGTGTCTTAACACTAGGTTCTCAGGTTCCCTCTGTCTACCCTGCTTGCTTGCTTGCTTGAACTTGAACTTGAACCAAGCCCAAGTTCAACCAAGCTTGAACCAAAAAAAAACATATTTTTATATTCATGTAAAGTAGTTATTATTAATAATAACTACTTGATAAATACGTAATAAATTATTTACCTAAAATTCTACATTAAAAAAAAACATATAATTAATTCTAATAAATGATTATTATCAACTCCCATTACAGTGTCTAACATAACAAGGTATCATTAACTTTTCTTAGTACCAGACAAGAGACTCCCGCCATAGAAACTTAACGCCTCCTTAACGATAAATGCTTCTATAGTGACGGCTTTGCTACGTTACTTAATTGTAACTTAATTATTATTATGTGTAGCTATTTAGACTAGTGTCTCCGTTGACGCGTTAACAACGCGTTATCTTTTGTAATTGTATATGTCACTATATGAACATGGAAGTCAAAACATGGATCATGGACACACACTAGTGTGTAACATTTATTTTAATAATTTTATATACTTTTTCCGCGTAATTTTGGTAAAAGGGGTCCAAAGTTTTTGCTTCACGTATTTATATATAGATTTAGTTATTGCAACATTTTATATATATTTTTCCATAACACGTCAAAAGAAGTATAACTTCAAAAACATTTTGCAACAACCAAAGCTTGCGGTTAAACGCGTCCCCATTGTGACCGCGGGTTTCTTATTCGAATGTGCTACGTAAGGTATGTTTACTGTACTTTATAGTTATGAGAGCAATTTCAACGTAATATTATATAATAATAATAATAATATTTATCTTTATATAAATACGTGAAGCAAAAACTTTGTACCCCTTTTTACGAAAACTAAGAGAGCGGAGGAAATGAAATTTGGCACACTTATAGTTTATATAGAGAAAGAGTGCAGAATCCCAATATTTTTTTTAAATTATGCCTAAAAAGTATATTAAATTAATAAAATAAATGTTACACACACTATCACGTTTGACTTCCATGGTTATATATAGTGACATAGATTACTAAAAACAACGCGTTGTTAACGCGTCAATGGGGACACTAGTATACATAATAACTGAATTAGTATAGTATTAAACTGTGTCTGTGAAATATTATAAAAAAAAATGGTAAAAAAAAATATTTTTTCCGAATATAATCATCTATAAATAAAATATAAAGTTATTTGAAATATTCTTTGATACAGCATGTAAAAGCGATTTGAACATAAAGGTAAGCCAATTAAAACAGATTTTATGGATATATAATTCATGCCAAAGGCACGTAGGAATAAAAGAATGTATGAATTACGTAATCTACGTATATAATTGAAAAAGCGACAATTTCCAATATCTATCCCATCTTAGCCTCTAGCAGGATTCACATATAAATGATTGAACAGAAATTTCTGCCCCAAGGCTTCAAAGAATATCGAACTACGGCTTGTGTATTCAAAGTTACGAAAGTGAACTTTGTTAAAATATTTTTAAATGCTATTAACTCACTTAGAAAAACTACTACTATAGTTGTAACGAGCGTATAAAAGTTGAGACGTAGTTCGATAAAAATGTATGTCTTAATTAGCAAGAGCGGATTCAAGTCCCGGTCACGTTAAAAGTTTTATACTAAAAATATGTTTCTTATTAAAAGTTAATGTAATAAGGTACTCTATCAGAAAATAAATATAATTATTTCTTTTTTTAACTTTACGCTGTATCCCGCATATAGAAAGGCAGGCAGAGGGACCCTGAGAACCTGGTGTTAAGACACTCCGTTCTCTTTCAAGAATTTCGTTCCCCACTTTTCACCAAATGGAGCCATTGCGTGCTACATGGTAGAACTCAACGCCACGCTTTGCCTTGTTACCAAACCCGGGAAATGAAAATACTAAACTTTACATTTCCTAGAGTGGGAATTGAACCCACAACCTGTCACCTCTACAGTCACACGCTTGTGCCTCTTCACCACGACATAAAATATATGTTTTCAACTTAACATATAAAATGATTTTTTATACATTACATTACATAGTAATTTTATAATAAAAAATTACACTACTCTAATAAACGTATATTTAGAATATCCTAATGAATACATTCAGAATATATAACTATCTTTACATTTTATCCCGTTAGAGTTGATAATTTAAATGCGGGTCAAAATTTGCAACTGAATTTTATATCAATTATTATCACTGCAACTAAATTCGAAATTCTACCACTGGTGGTATAATTTTATGTACACCTTTTGTGTAATGAATTTAGCAACATTTGCATGTTTGCTTCTTTATTAGATTAAGATTTTTTTTTTTAACTTTACGCTGTATCCCGCATATAGCGGGGTAGGCAGAGGGAACCAGAGAACCTAGTGTAAAGACACTCTATTCTCTTTCAACATTTCCGTTCCCCACTTTCCGCCAAATTGAGGCATTGCGTGTTGAGTGGCTCAACGCCGCGCTTTGCTTTGTTACCAAACCCAAGAAATGAAAATACTAAATTTTATATTTCCTGGAGTGGGAATGGAACCCACAACCTGTCGCGTATACAGTCACACGCTTGTGCCTGTGCGCCACGATAGGCGTTGAAGAAATTTTAATACTTTATAATATACTTTAATGAATACTAAACAATAATCATATTGTTCTTTTCAAGTTTATTTAACTTTATGTATTGGATCCGGTATTAAACATAAAGCTATTGCAGTGTAGTGGGACAGCGTCTGACTTTAAACGCGACGGTCATGGGTTCAATTTTCCTAGGGCAAAAGTGAAGAATAGAGTGTCTTGACGCTATGTTCTCTCTGACTAACCTGCAACATATTAATTATTTTTTAGCCAGACGCTGTATCCCGCACATAGCAGGGTAGACAAAGGGAATCTGAGAACCTAGTGTGTAGACACTCCGTTCTCTTTATATTTCCATTCCCCACTTGATACCGCCGAATATAGGCATTGCGTGCTGAGTGGCGGAACCCAACGCCGCGCTTTGCCTTGTTACCAGAGAGAGGTGCAAAATACTAATATTTTCATTTCCTCGAACCTCGAACCCGCAATCTGTCGCGTTTACAGTACAGACTGGCCTCATACATTAATACATATTAATTATTTTATATATTGCATCTATAATTATTTTATACTATAATTTTATTTCGTTTCTAACATTATTCAATATTTAATATTTCGCAACATGTATTTAAGGCGTTTCTCTTCAACATTACTTCGCACTCCGCAAGTGCTCGATGTTATTAGAAGCGTGTATAACAAGCGAAACAATCTCAAAAGTTCTAAGTTGTTATGAGAAAGTAATTAATAATTGTACGAACATTTTCAAGCAATATCAATCTACTATCTATATATAGAATTGAACATATTATATATATTTGTGGAAGTTTCCAATAGAAGATATAGCTACTGTGCTTTCTATTGGTAGCCTTGAATTGTGTTAAGAAATGTATTGAAAAGTGTTGAATGTAGCAGGATTCGAACCCGCTCTTCTTGTAATCATATCTAAAACGCTTTAGCCACATAGCACTAAACACATGATCTGTACATTTTTTTTGTGGATTAATTAATTATATATTTTTCGCTTCCTGTGGTAGGTTTAGAAATAAGCTATAAGTATCTAGAGATGATTCCGTTTTACATTGTCCCAATTATTTCAAGTATGCATATCATCTCATACTGCCTAATTAGATCGAGAAAGAACTGTATTCAGCCAATAAAAATATTTTTGAATTAATAAAAATAAAAAATAATGGACATAACTAAGATGTTGACAAGCAAAGAAAAAAGATTTCATATTAAATACTCTAAAAAGTAAAATTATTACAAATAACTCAATAACTACTGGCCAGATCTTAACTAAATTTAAATGAGATCACATCAAACACACTACATTATCATTTAAAAAAAGAATCTTCATAATTTACCAGTTAAACAAAAAAAAAACCCAGTTGGTTGAAAGCCTCCGCCTTTTTTGAAGTCAGTAAAAAATATAATAAAGGGTAAAAAACGCATACCATCCGTAAGGAACTCAAGAAAACATAGAAAACAATAAAAACATTATCTAGGAATGATATTTGAAAGCACAACTACAGTAAACAGTCTTATCACGATCGTATTGTGAATTGTAAAAAAAATTTGTATCAAAATATAGTTTTCTCATTAGCTGTATCCTGCATACAGCAGGGTAGGCAGAGGGAACCTGGGAACCTAGTGCTTCGACACTCCGTTCCCCACTTTTCGCAGAATTGAGGCATTGCGTGCTGAGTGGCGGAATTTAACGCCACGCTTTGCCTTGTTACCAAACCCTGGAAATAAAAATACTAAACTTTTTCATTTCCTGGCGTGAGAATCGAACCCACAACCTGTTGCGTTTACAATCGCACGCTTGTGCCTCTGCGCTACGACAGGCGCTTATATATACAAATCGTCACTCCTATAAATCCACATGAAATGTACGTTAGCTAGTTGCTAGAAAAGTTTTGCTTAATTTTTTATACATTTCAGTTCATAATATTTGGACAGTTTGTTGTCAAAATGTTTCGTGTAAAGTGAAAATATATTTTTAAACATTTTATGCACTTTCGGTGTTAATATTCTGAATAATTTACCATTTAAATGTTGATATTTTGAATGTGAAGTTCTTCTTTTAGTTATAACTATAAAATTATTAAAGTTACGTTACATTTTTTTATATTACACTATTACTAGATATTTATCCTTATAGTATGGCTCATTCCAAAATTATAGCTTATATATTATTCAGAATTATAAGCTATATTAGTGTAAACTTTCATCTCGATCCGTTGAGTAGATTTTGCGTCAAAACTTTGTGAGATTTAGTGCTTTGCAACTTGTAACATATTTTGTGCACGCTTTTTCCTGTATAGTGTGGCAGTAAGGAAGAACGCAGTGTTAAGATATTCCGTTCTCCATATTCCTTTCGAATTAAAATCTTTTGCAAGCATTGCATTTTGTTGCAAAGCGGAACTCAACGCCGGAGTGTTGAACTGCCTTTCCCATGAAATTTGTAAAAGTTTAGTATTTTCATTGCCCGGGTTTGGTAACATGGCGTTTAGTTCCGCCAATCAATACGCAATGCGTCAATTCGGCAGAAATTTGTGAAAGGAGTGTCTTAACATCAGGTTGTCAGATTCCCTCCGCCTACCTTACGCTATAAGCGGGATACAGTGTGAAGCTAAAAAATGAAATTACATAAATTTCTCAAGTAAATTCCATGAATGAAACATACTCGTACTTATACATAACATTATACACACATACATACATACATAAATATTTAGTCAAAAAGGAGACTACAAATTCAACCGGCTTTCTTATAGCTTATAGTCTACCATAGGTATTTAAATTAAATAGAAAATATAATATTAGTATTTAAAAAGTATTAATTTCCACCTGAATTCATTAACATTATATCAATGGTGGCTTTAAGACAAAGGGCGACATACATCTTTGTATCGACCCCATTGTGTCAAGACGTGACCCATACAATCCGGATAAACAACTTGTTTACGTATACGCTTTATTGAAGCTGGAAGGTGAAAAAATCTGGTCACAATATAATCCATTATCTTTAATTAATATATTATTATATTTAAGTAGGTTGGGTTTCAGTTTCAGTCAAAATCTTTATTCAAATAATTATTGAAATAATAGAAACTTTGATTGCTCTTAGTTATTTTATCATGTTGCCAGCCTTTATTTAAATCGTTTTTCCATTTTAGAGGAAAATAAATCTGTTTTATTACACTCTACTATTAATCTCCATTTAATAATAATGGAAATAGTTAAAACAGAAATAACAATTACAAAATGATTTAATATGCTAAAAATATTCCGACATGTAAGATAAACAATCTTTTATCGTTTATTCTTTGAACAGTATAAAGTCAGTCAGACGTAGTGCCTTTCAAAATATGTTTAATACTTAAAAATATATTTGACATCCTATCAAATATTTAATGTTAGTAAAATTATATATATATATATATTTATTTATATATACTTTACTTGTTATATATATATATATATATATATATAAAGAATCGACAAGGTCTGCCTAATCCATCCACGACGACTGGCTTCCTCAAATAGACAATATTATTATTTAAGTCCTATGCTGTATAACAGAGTCAACGAAAAACTTAATGTTTATCCCTTAACCTCGCAAAGATGTTAAATTATGCTCACTGACTGGCTGCTAAAATTAAATTATGACGAGACAGAAAACCTTATAGCCGGAATAATATGAGTCTTTCACTATCAAACAGAGTTCACTCAT
>JAKGSA010000188.1:51760-88741 GCA_033558755.1 Philaethria dido | reverse complement strand
GATGGAAGAGGAGGACAATGTAGTATTCCGTTCTCGGAACCACCACATTTTGGGGAAAGGATGGGTGGGAATGGGAAAACCTGGCTTACATGCCATCGAACCGGAACACATCATAAGATATTTGGCGGTTCGTCTTTGACATGATAGTGGTCGCGAGCCAGACGGAGGACGAACCTCCTACCACCAATAACAAATAGTTACAATTCTCTAAAAACAATAAAAAACAAAACAGAGTTTTATCCAACGTTACATAGTACCAATCTGGTACGCAAACGACACTCAACTCTGACATACTAAAAGCAGAAAAAAACACAAGCTTGTACAAAATTTGAATCGTTAACTCTCATGTAAATTGAACTCGATACTGCCGTGTGAATGTATATACGATATTCTGGGATATTGTAACGAATCGAAAAAATACTACGAATCGATATTGGAGGATTAATTAAGAGTTTAAAATATCGATCAATCATCGAGTTCATTTTTTTAAATTAATTTTTGAAGGAAAACTTTGGACCCGTTTTCAGGTATCTATAACATATAAGGAATATTCGAGTTATATATGAACATTCAACTGTCCTATTCAGGCTGACACATTATAACTATTCTAAGACGTCTTGTTTGCAATAAAATTAAGATTTGAACAAAAAAATTAAACTGACTTCAAATTTTGTACTAAAAAGTGAAATAATTACGAATAACTCAAAAACTACTTGTCAGATTTTAACAAAATTTAAATCGGGCCACATCAGAATCACTAGCTATTATATAAATAAAGAATTATCAAAATCGGTACACCCAGTAAAAAGTTGTGCTGTAACACATAAAATACACAACCAAATTGACACCTCCTTTCCTTTTAAAATAGAAAAAAAAATATTTTTCATCTTTTTACATTTTTTAAATTACAAAATTCTCATAGCTAATAACAATAAGTATGACGACTAAATTAACTAACTTAAGTAAATCCAAACCATGCAAGCTCAACTTTGGTATAATACAATTATTGAAATTCATGTCGAAGCTAAATTAATTTGAACTAAAGCGAAAATTTAGTTAACCATGCCCTGAGCAGTGGCGTGCATTAGTCAACCATCTGGTGACGTGAAAACAGGATTATATCCCACAACATGTACGCATAATTTATAACTTTATATCTGTAAAACTAGTTAGTTATTTTGCATTACATATTCATTGGTAGAATTTGATAACGCCTGTGCTTAGAAATAATATATATATTATTTCTAAGTTAATATTGCCCGATGTAAATTAGCTGCAATGTCTCTTATTCTCGTATATAGTTTTTTTGTTCTACCGCTCACTATTTTTCTTTATACCCACGCTAGTGGTTGTTACTTTCCCTCTTTATATTCTTATAGTAATAAACGTTGATACAGGTCTGAAGTTATTTCACTTTTTCACCAAAATACTACCTGATTTCGTGGACTGTTGTGGCGCAGAGGCAAAAGCGTGCAACTGTAAACGCGATAGGTTGTGGGTTCTGTTCCCACTCCAGGAAATGTAAAGTTTAGTATTTTCATTTCCTGGGTTTTGTAAAGGCAAAGCAAAACTCAAAGTGGGGAACGGAGTGTCTTAATACTAAATTCTCAGGTTCCCTCTGCCTACCCTACTATATGCGGGATATAGCGTGAAGTTAAAAAAAAAAGTTGTCTATATTTAAATCATTTTTATTTCTCCACACTGTTACCAGTATCAATATGCGGCGTTCAGTACCGACACTTAGCTTGCAAGGTCTCGATATAAGGCGGAAAATGGGGAGCAGTGTTTAAACACTAGGTTCTCTCTGTTTACACTGTTATATAGGAAAAATCCTGAATCATTAAAAAAAATCTGTAGTGGATAGATTGTGCTGTAATAAATGTAATTACTAAATAGACTATTGACTGTAGAGTCTAGTAAATAAAGTAAAACGTAAGTCCTTGTTTTGGCTGTAGTTTTTTTTAGCTTCACGCTGTATCCCGCATATAGCAGGGTAGGCAGAGGGAACCTGAGAACCTAGTGTTAAGACACTCTCTTCTCTTTCAGCAGTTCAGTTCCCTACTAAGTAGTGGGGAACGGAATTGAAAGGTCAATGGCCAACAGGCAAGTGCTTGTAGTGATAATTATATTTATATTATTTTCATTGATTTGCACTACTAAGACATACCGCGGCGTTGAGTTCCGCTACTCAACATGTAATGTGTTGGTTTCGAGTGGTCAATCCAGTAAATAAAAAAAAACGTAGGTCTTAATGTTTTGCCTGCCTTCAAAATGTATGAGAAGCATAAGAATAAAACGGGCAAAGAGCGCAGTGTTATGTAAGGTATTATTACAAAAATGACTGCATCTTGCTCTTTTTAAAAAGAATTTTTATACTAAAAATGCTTATAAGGCACAATAATTACCAAAATAAAGTTTTTAACTAAATACTTTTAATAAAGAAAAATAACAAAAAAGTAAAAAAGAAGCCTGTCGTGGTGCACAGGCACAAGCGTGCGACTATAAGCACGACAGGTTGTCGGTTCGACTCCCACTCCAGGAATTTAAAATATTAAATAACATTTAGTGTTTTCATTTCCTCGCTCTGGTAACAGGTGGCGTTGAGTTCGGCCACTCAGCACGCAATGCCTCAATTTCGGTGGAAAGTGGGGAACGGAAATGCTTAAAGAGAAGGTAGTGTCTTAACACTAGGTTCTCTGGTTCCCTCCGTCCAACCTGCTATGAGTGGGATATAACGTGAAGCTTAAAAAAAAAATAGTCTACATTTTTTAATACTTGTATACATTTAAAACGGTGAAACTTATCGCAAAGCACCAGGTGTTAACGTATCTTGACAAATTTTACCAAGTCAATAGTTCGGAGGCGACATTTCGATTTATAAATACGATGCAGGCTCCGCTTCGACGGATTCGCCTCTGCTATTTTGTATCACTGTCACATAAAAGATATATTGCGACGAGGCAAAAGATGCAACTTTAAAAATATATACGAAAATCAAATATACGAAAATGTTTTTAAATTTGCTCATTTTGTACCTAATAAATATTTTCATAATGTACCTTTGTAAAAGTCCATCTTTTTAATGAACGAACCAAATCTTTTCTTCCTTGGTATATTAATTTCAATTCGTAAAATTATAATTGAATAACTGTAATTAAAAACGAATAACTTTTCTAAGAAAATTAAAATATAGTGTCGCTTGAAACATAAAAAGTAAACAATGAATAGCGAATTGAAATTCATTGTTGACTTTTTACCATTCTTAAATACATAATTAAAATAAGAAATGCCTACTATTTTCTTTTTTATCACATGCTATTGAAAGTATTGAGCTGTAAAATTAAAGCCTGCCTTTTATATAAGTCGAAAAAAATAAGAATATGAGTATCTTTCATAATTTGTATTAATTCGTATAGATTTCTAGTTTTTTCCTGCATAATAAAATAGCCGCCTGTAAAATAACGCCTCTCGTGGCACAGAGGCACAAGCGTGCGACTGTAAACGCGACAGGTTGTGGGTTCGATTTCCACTCCAGGAAATGTAAAATTTAGTATTTTCATTTCTTGGGTTTGGTAACAAGGCAAAGCGCGGCGTTGAGTTCCGCCACTCAGCACGCAATGCCCAATTTGGCGGAAAGTGGGGAACGGAAATATTGAAAGAGAATGGAGTGTCTTAACAAATTGAACTTAATGAACTTAATGAAAACTAGGTTTTCTGGTTTCCTCTGCCTACCCCGCTATATGCGGGATACAGCGTGAAGTTAAAAAAATAAATAAACAAAATAGCCAGAAAGACACTCCGTGCTCTTTTCGTCCGAGTTCCAGACATTGCGTGCCGAGTGAGGGCACTCAATGCGCTTTATATTACCAGAGCGAAAGAATAAGAATAATTTGAAATATGACGAGAGATTATGCATTCGGAATTACTACGGTGTTTACAAACAGAGGCTCTCAAGCTACGCCACAATTATGTCTAGATTTTAATCAGAGAAATCTTACCTTTCCCAACTTAGTCGTCGAGGTGTATCAGCACCGGTCTCTTCTGGAGTACCTCGTACACCTTGGGTAAGGAGCCGTGCCAGTCGAGATCCGGCACTAGTACTGCTTGTGCTAGATACTGAGCCTCGAGGTGTTGGTACTCTAGAAAAAAATAATCTATTTTTAATACTAGTAGCTTACCCTGTTCTTTGTGGCGATTTTGTTAAAAAAGTTGTCGTAAAAAAATTATTCTTATAATGAAAATTATTCTTATTAGTCCTTATAAATATACTAGTGTGGATTTTTTTTTATTTTTTTTGCGTACGTGAAACGTGAAAAAGGCTGAAGAATAGGCGATTTTTTCCTAACCTAATTTTTTATACTAATTATAAATTTGATTTTCGCAAAAAGCTCATAAATTACAATCTACCTATATTACTTACATTACTTAAGCATGTATGAAACACATGCAGTGTTGTAGCAGAAGGATATTAATATTTTGTAAGAAGTCAATCATGTAATTTTTTTATATAAATAATGTTTAGATAGGACCATTGCACCATCCAAAATATGTACATTTTTATTATCACAAGTAGGTACGATTTATTTTCAATTGTCCTGTTCATATAAAAAATAAACATTCAATAATATAAGAACTGTTTACTTATGTAGTTCTTGATCATTTCTTATAAAATATATATGTATATAAGTATACCGCCTGTCGTGGCGCAGAGGCACAAGCGTGCGAGATTAAACGCGACAGGCTGTGGATTCGATTCCCACTCCAAGAAATGTAGCATTTTCATTTCCCGGATTTGCTGACAAGGCAAAGCGCGGCGTCGAGTTCCGCCACTCAGCACATAATGCCTCAATTCAGCAGAAAGTAGGGAACGAGAAGAGAGAACGGAGTATCATAACACTAGGTTTTCAGGTTCCCTCTGCCTACACTAGGTATGCCGGATAAAGCGTTAAATTAAAAAAAAAGAAAAGTATATAAGTATTCAATTATAATTACTTCATGGTTCTTTTTATTCTTCATGCTTAAGTAGAATCGATAAGCACATTCTCCATTGTATCGAGTAACGAGTATGAAACAATAAGTCGAGACTCACAATGAAAGTTGTAAATTAAATTATTAAAATATTTTTATGATATAATAAAATGGACATTCTTTATAGTCAAAGCTTTGTAATATTATGATAAAATGTTACACATATTCAAGGTAACACAAACAAAAATGCATGAAGATGTCACCTCTTAGAACATAGCTGGAACAAAAGTAAAGAGCCTTCTTATTACGAGCACATTTATTAGTACCTAGCGTATATAGGTGTAATTTTGTTGAAATGCTTTTGCCACAGTATGCAGCACGTTTTACATACAAGAAAGAAGATTTATTCATCTCAAAACATTCAGCAAAAGGGGGACATGTAGAAAGGAGGACAAGTATTTGATTTTGTGTACAATGACATTTTACTTCGTACTTATTTTCAAATGACACTAATTTCAACAGAAACTAGAGGAACTGTCCTGGTTGTCCTGACAAGAAGCTTTATGCTATGAAAATATTGTATGGCCACCAGATCCGGACACGAGTGTAAGTTGGACAACAAGAAGTAATTTTAAATAGCGTTGCAAGATTTTTTACATCGAATGATATAAAAATAGGTGAAGCTAATAAAAGTATATCAATAATTAGTTAAATGATGAATGAATGAAATTAAATATTAGTTCATGAGATCATGAGATCGAAATAGCTAGCATACAAATGTAGGTTTTTTTTTTTTTTTATTGATAACGGACGGCAAACGAGCAGAAGGACCACCTGATGGTAAGTGGTTACCTTCGCCCATAGACATCTACAACACTAGAGATGTTGTAGATGCGTTGCCAACCTAGAGGATACAGATGGAAGGGGGGACAATGTAGTAGTCCACTATCAGAACCACCACATTTTGGGGAAAGGATGGGTGGGAAAGGGGAAAATCTGGCTTACATGCCATCGAACCGGAACACATCATTAGATATTTGGCGGTTCGTCTTTGACATGATAGTGGTCGCGAACCAGGCGGAGGACGAACCTCCTACCACCTAAAAGGTTCTTTTTTCAATTAAAATTTCAACCTGTACTAAAACACATCTCGATAGGATTCATCAAGTAATTACGTTAACAGTAATATTATATGTATTTTTAGAATAATCAAATATATAGAAAAAACTTGTGGTGCTGTGGCTAGCTTCAAACTATAAACGTTTGGTTGTGTGTTTGATTCTTTAACATTTAAAATACTTTCATTTCTCTGTTTTGGTAAAACAAAAATTTCCGTTTCTCTGTACTTAACGCGCAATATTTTGGATTTAGCAAAGAACTACTGCTATGCGGGAAAAACCAAGAAGCTGCTTAAAATATTTCGTATTTTAAAATATTATTATGTGTTCAGGTTGTAACGTCGTGAAGGACAAGCGCTATTAAGGACGAGCTGCTCAAAACATAATTTTATTAGCATACCAATTTTAAGCTGTCATGAGCATGCAGGCTCGCTTAGATCCTATTAATAACTCTAAATTGACTTTACCTGAGAGCGTGATCGTTATAGGTTAATGACTTTGGTTATTTTAAGGCTCAACCTCTACACCGTAATATACTCGTACTACGATTTTACTATGTCTTCCGCATTTTGAGAGATAAACAAAGACATTTAGTCACTTATCACTTGGTTCATATTCAAATTAAGTAGAGGACTTAAATGGAGGAATTAAATGGCTTTAGTTGGGTAGAGAGATAGGCTACGACAATGGTTCCAATGTCTTTGTTCCTCTCTCAGCGTATTTTATTGGAGAATTCTTAAGTCTACATTTGGGTCGCAAATCCCAGTCACTACTTCTTCATGTATGTGTTCTCGTTCTTTGCAATTCCAAGGGCCCGGCACCTACACGGTGAATTCATGGAATGCTAAGGATTTTCTTCTCTATATACGTATCTGTACATTTTTAAACACAATCATTTGCCGTATGACCTGTTGTGGCGCAAAAGCACAAGCGTGTGGCTGTAATGCGATATTTTGTGGGTTCGATTTCCATTTCAGAATACGAAAATATTAAATATTTATAATATTTAGTACTATCGCTTCCTCGCTTTGGAAAGAAGGCAAATTTCGGCGGAAAGTAAGGAACGGAAATCTTAACAGATACAGAGTGAAGCTAAAAAAAGCGTGCGTTAGCGTCTTTCCATTCTTATTCAATATCATATTTAACTAGATAAATCTAGAAAATTATTAGTATAGTCTTAATAAAGTATTTATTATTTTACGCAAATGTCTATTCAATTCGTTTATATAACAATAAATATAACCGAAACATAAAAGAAAAGGTTAAATGAGTATCTTCATAAAATCTATACGTGAGAAGAATATAGAATAAGTTCAAACACAGACAAAAGCGGCATTATATGTATTTACTTAGATTATACTTGCTTTATTGGCAACATACGAGTTACACGTACACACATAGACAGTGCTGTTTTAGAATTTTGAGATCTTTGAGTACACCCAAATCTAAGGCCAAGTTGGAAAGTAAAACAAACTACGAGAGTTTGTTTTTATAGGTTGTACGGGATATGCATTTGAGGTACAGAGTACTGGCCATGTGTACCCTTACAGAAAAATGGTACTTGTCCATAATAGTATATGTATTGCACTATTATTGTCTTTCTGTATCTAACGTATGTTATTGCTGGTTAGACAGGGAGATAGGCTATTAACAAGATTTAGTTAGTTTCTCTTAATTTTCGATATATTGTATGTTGGATGGCAGAACCCAACTCAATGTTTTACGTAACTAATCTAGGTACACAAATCAATCAATTAATACATGAAGAAAAAAATTCGGCCTCTTTTTACAAAATTATGCGGACAGACGAATATGTAAATTCAGAGTCTATGAAGATAAAGTGTAATACGTTAGGAATACATTAAAGTATTATTACTTTATACTCGTATTATTTTTTGTAACTTAACTTCACGATTTATCCCTAGCGGGGTAGTCAGAGAGAACGGAGCGCCAAACGCTACGGTCCCTGCATACCTCTTTCGCCTCGTCCACAGTCATTGACTCTTCATGCATGCCCTCCGGGGGGTCCTCATGCTTTTTACGTGACCTTCCTCCAGTATCATTGATACTGTGTTCTCGAAGGTAATTATTTTTGCGTAGAGTAACATAGGACTTGCCCAGGCAACGCGTATTTTACTCCGTAACGTATCTTCTTGTACCTATCTATACCTATATAAGTTCTTCTGGGTACCCAAAAACCACAGCCACCACATTCGCAAACCACGAAAAGATAGTACACATGTATTATCCCTAGATCTAGGTTCTAAGTTAGCTAAATAAGAAGTATTTAGCATATACGCTGTATCCCGCACGCAGCAGAGTAGACAGAGGGAATCAAAGAACGCAGTGTTAAGACACTCCGTTTTCTTTTAACATTTCCGTTCCCCACTTTTCACCGAATTAATGCATTGTGTGCCGAGTAGTATTTAATTTAGATAAATATTTATTCCAAAATTATAATAAGCAAAGCAAACAATTACATATCAAACAGTTTTCCTCATACTGTTCATTATTCTATTTGATTGATTGCAGTTAAGAGCTACCAACTCTTGCTATCCATCAAAGCAAAAAACTCTCAGAGTTTTCACAATGGACATTACATTCACGCTGTATCCCGCATAGAGGGTAAGCAGAGGGAGCCTAGTGTTAAGACACTCCGTTTCCCACTTTCCGTCGAATTGAGGCATTGCGTGCTGAGTGCCGGAACTCAACGCCGCGTTTTGCCTTTGTTACCAAAAACAAGAAATGAAAAATTCCATTTCCTGGAGTTGAACTCACAACCTGTCGCGTTTACAGTCGCACGCTTGTGCCTCTGTGCCATGACAGGCGTCTTTTTTCGGTTTCTATATATATTAAATAATATTATATAATAATGTTATTGAAGTGTAATTGTAAGCCTGTTTAGTTATTGGTTCGATCCCCACCTAGAGAAATGATTATATTTTAAATTATTTTTATTGGTCTACTCTAGTAAAAAAAGCGCGGCGTTGAGATCCGCCACTCAGTACGAATTGTGTGAATTTCAGACGGGACCTGAAAAACGGAGTGTCTTGACACTAGGTTCTCTCTAACTCTCATTACTGTTTAGGCAAAAAAATATAAGTTTTACATAGTAAAAGCGCAAGGCTAAAAAACATGTATTACAAAATAATTATTTGACACGAAATGCCTTTATATAAGCGTCCTTCACCACATTCAAATTTTCAGATAAATCGGACTCGAAATGTATAGTTGAGATGAAAATTTAATTCACGATTCCATTTTCGTGGTAGCTGATTGATGCCAGTACACGGTTATATTGCAAGAGCGTTGATAATTTCATCCAAATCGATACTTAATATTAATATGTAATTTTCGTGTAAAATTCATACTGTAGCTGGAGGGGATATGGCAATGATTTTAAAGGAATTAATGCATAATGTAGTGTGAATTGAAGCTCTTATCTGAAGTAAGTTACAAAATAAATCTTAATAATCAAAGAAATCTACATTCCTAGAAAACTGGGTAACTAACCCGAAGCTATTGCGCTTGCAATGCTTTATCTAAAATCTTTTTCTCGATTTAAATGACAAGCGAAAATTATTATTTTTAAAATTAGTAATAGATATTTTAAGTTTAATTAGGAGAAGGGTCTTTTTAATTTTCCAGATGTTTTGTTATCGGAAAACTTAAAAGATTCCACAACAAGCAAAAGCCAAATTACTCCGGCCAAGAATATTTAAAGAAAAATATCGTTACAGTAAAAATCGTTGAAATAAGGTAATTTGAATTTCATACAGGTCGCCACTGCATTAAATATTAAAATTATTAACTTTTATATTTGTAAAGAGCAATTGTTGAGATTTTGATGGCTTCTCTTAGCTGAATTGCTGATAATTAACAGATGCATCCAAAGTAGCTTCATAAAGTACCTCTAAAAGTGATTCACTTAAAAAATGTTACTCACAATTTAAAATTTACAAATCATAAAAAATATTTTAACATACATTTTGCAGCAAATGCCAGAGTGTGCCCTCATTAGGAGTGCATATTGTACAAGTGCTTATATTTTAATGACATCGTTGTATATAACAAATAGTATAAATTATGTAATAATATTTTTTTTCTCCTCATTGCACACGATGTACTTTTTTTTTTAATGGATAACGGATGGCAAACGAGCAGAAGGACCACTTGATGGTAAGTGGCTATCTTCGCCCATAGACATCTACAACACCAAGGTTGTTGTAAATACGTTGCCTACCTAGACGATACAGATGGAAGGGGAGGACAATATAGTAGTTTGCTGTCGGAACCACCACATTCTGGGGAAAGGATGGGGTGGGATAGGGGAAAACCTGGCTTACATGCCATCGAACCGGAACACATCAAAATTTGTATGTAGTTTTAAATGTCACTCAGAAGAGTAACATAAAATGAATAAATAAATTTGATTCAAAATATATTGATATGCCAGGGCTTCCCCTGGAAGGTAGGCATAGTGGTAATTTCCGCAACTAAATCTTCTTTGATGAAAATAAAGAAAGATTGTTTAATTTGAGGGCATAGAGGCACAGTGGAACAGCATCTAACTGTAAACACATTTTTTTTATTCTTTATTGTACACCTGCATTTACATTGTAATGTATAATATTACATTTAAAATACATAACAGAAAAAGAAATGTACAAGAGGTGACGTTATCGCTAAAACAGCGATCTCTTCCAGGTAATCTTAAGACATAGGAAGTAAAGAGGAAAAGAAGGACTGGAGATGTGAACAATAAATATAATAATACAAATTAAAATATACTTACATAAGTTAATAAAGATAATAAATAAGTAATCGGCAATACATATACACATAACTTCAAGCTGTATCCCGCTTATAGCAAGGTAGGCAGAGGGAACCTAGTGTTAAGACACTCCGTTCCCCACTTTCCACGAATTGAGGCATTACGCGCTGAATGGCTGAACTCAACGCCGTGCTTTGCCTTGTTACCAAACCCAGGAAATGAAAATATTAAAATTCCATTTCCTGGAGTGAGAATCGAACCCACAACCTGTCGAGTTTCCAGTCGCACGCTTGTACGCACCACGACAGGCGTTATCGGCAATGTAAAGATAAATTAATTATTAAGATAAATATTTATTTATAAATAAATAATTAAAAAACAATTGTTTGTGAGTTTTAACACCACTCGGGAGAATTATTATATTTCAATTATTTTCGTTTCTCTGGTAAGACAAAGTACTGTGTTGAGTTTCATCATTCAATTCGCAATATTTTGATTTCAGGCAAAAAATGGGAAACGATGGGAACGTCTGTCGTGGCGCAGAGGCACAAGCGTGCGACTGTAATCGCGACAGGTTGTGGGATCGTTTTCCACTCCATGAAATGTTAGTATTTTCATTTCCTGGGTTTGGTAACAAGGCAAAGCGCGGCGTTGCGTTGAGTTCCGCCACCCAGCACGCAATGCCTCCATTCGGGGGAAAGTGGGGAACGGAATTGTTGTAAAAGAACGGAGTGTCTTAACACTAGGTTCTCAGGTTCCCTCTGCCTACCCTGCTATATGCGGGTTACAGCGTGAAGATAAAAAAGAAATGTATCTCTAGATTCTCTCTGACTACTGTACTATAAGGGAAAAAGCTTGAACTTCCACCATTCGATCAATCTTAATATTTCATTTTTCTGCATGGCAGGTTAAATCCGCTATACAAAAATCTTTTTGAGCAAGAAGTAGACAACGAATTTTCAGTACTCATATCGCTAAACGAGTAATTTAATGGAAGCAAATATTTCTAATTTACCAAACGTAACGTTAAGTATTCACATGTCACTCAAATAGCATCAATTCACCGTTTTGTCCAAAACTAGATCGCGAATTTCATGTGCATTGAATTTGCGAATTCTAGAGTGATGTAGCGCAGACCGCGTTGATTTCAGAATATTAATTTTGGATTTCAATGACGGTTTGTGTGTTGAATTTAACTTTATTGTTACTTAAAAGATTTGATTACTTATGGCAGCTTGTATTTATAAAAATTGTGGAATAATTAACCTTGAAATTTGTTGTGTGATATTTTTACGGGAAATAGGACATCATTTTAGCTTCACGCTGTATCCCGCTTATAGCAGGGTACGTAGAAGGAACCTGAGAACCTAGTGTTAAGACAATTAGTTCTCTTTCAACAATTCCGTTCCCCACTATACACCGGATTGAAGCATTGCGTGCTGAGTGGCGGAACTCAACGCCGCGCTTTGCCTTGTTACCAAACCCAGAAAATAAAAATACAACATTATTTAGAGATTTCATTTCCTAGAGAGAATCGAACCCACAACCTGTCGCGCTTACAGTACTTACTGCGCTACGACAGACGTTTATATATCTAAACAGGAAAAAATCATAATCTTTTTTGCCGTATATATGTCAAGACACTCCGACATTATGTTCTTTACCGTCTCTCTTACGAAATAAAAGAAGAAAAGTGGGAAGCTTTCCAAGAGGTAGGAAAGTGAAGAGTCTCCTCTCGATACCAAGAAATTGCTTGTAGAGTGAACGAAAGTGAAAATAATTAAAATATATGTCCTCGGTTTAAATAATTACTTTAAATATTTTAAAAGCTCGAGCTTATATCTAGAATAATGTAGAAAGTCATTTAAAGTCTAATTTATTGAGTTCTTGAAGTTATTTAAGCCGTGTTGTTAAGAATTGTATAAAGGACGCATGATTTGATTTTGCTCGAATAACCTTAAACTATCCAAGCGTAAAATCTCTAAACAAATAGATAATAAAGAACAAAACGTCACGTTAAAACGTTTTTCTGTACATCAAAATATATTGAAGCCGCGTAAAAATATATATTTACCAACTACAAGCAAGATTTCCAACAAATAGTTCTTCAAATACTACACTAGCATTATTTTTATTCCCTACATTTTAGGGATCAAATAGATACGACCAGCAAATTGGCTTCGTAAATCCTTATTTCTTACGAATTTCGATATGTACAGGTATCGAATATGAAAACGGTTAGTAGAATTCATGCTGTGATTGAGACCTCACACTGAAATTGCTTTTATGATGTCACCTTGAGAATGTTAAGGCTTATATCAGGTGTTGTTAAACAAATCTCTTTTTACTATTGTGTTTCTAGAAAGATTTATTTAACTTACTTCTTGTTGGTCATTAGTAATATATCAACCAATATATGTGGACCGAAATTTTCATATGTTTTAACTAATGGAGGTTAAGTGTTGCAAATCATATTTGCATAGCAATTATTTAGACCAATATAATAATAATACTCTTAAATATACTCCCGTAATACGGTATAAGATTACCCTATAGTTGCTTGCAGTGGTGGATTTACAAGTAGGTTGAATGGCCTAGGACGATAAATTAAAAAAAAATGATAATCTTTAAAAATAACAAGGGCAGAAAAAAGATAACTGACAATTCTTAATATCAGGGACGCCAAAAAAAACAAGGATGGCAAAAACTTGATAGCCAATACCTTGAAAATGATAAATCCGCTACTGTTGCTCGTTAAGAGGTGATGGTATGCATAAAAGTGATAATTTTATTAATTAATCAAGTTCCACCACTTGGAGAAATGGAGTGCCTTTACACTAGGTTCCCTCTGACTACCTTGCTATACGTAATAAAGCGTGAAGCTTAAAATAATTAATATTTTCTTTTTGTTTAAAAAATCGCTTAGAATTGAATCAAGAAAGAAAAAGGAATAAAAGGTATTCATTAATAATTTTTATAATGACAGAACGTTAAATATGTGCTCTTGTACCAGAGGGTCGTTTCCAATCAACTCGAATGGTATTTGCTCTACAAACAAGAAAAATTTTACGACAAATTCTAGTACAGTCATTAAAGATTGTAGCGTTTTATGGAATAAACCTACATTCTTGATTTTATCATTCATTTATGGGGTAAGTTTTACATTGAGTTCATTAGTTAATGTCTGTTTTGTGTATAATAAATGGGGTCGTTGAACTTTCATGGATATTTATGTTGTTTTAGAAGTAACTATAAATAATATTATGTATTTAGTAAAGGACATTGACTTTAGCTTAGGATCAAAGCCGTGACTCTTGGATTTCGTCCAAGTTAATACATTTATTATATACCTATGTTTACATTCCCCCATAGATTTTTTTATAGGTTGTTACAACTTTTATTGTTAGAATATAACTAGTGTCTTTTATCATCTAGCCTTTCTATATAAGTCTCGTATTTGCTTCAACATGTTTTTATAATATTTTAGTCGTAAAATGTTACATATTGTTTGATTTCAATGTGGACTATGTATAATTTCATTCATATTTACTTAAATGATCCATAGGGAGAAAGTAACTTCAACATACTGGTCAGTTAAGCTTCAATTGGACCATGGTCTCTTGTGAATATTACCATGGTCTCTTATCAGAAATGTGTCAGACAATAACATATGTAGAATGGACCCGAAATATGTATGAGAGATCTTCCATATTGCAATAATTATATTTAAATATAAAATTAATGTTTTAATTTTATGTCAAAGACAAATTTTAGAAAACACATAATAATTTGAATAATGTAGCAGAATTTGAACCCGCGCCTCTTGGAGAGCTCTCTAATCGCTATTTTTTATTTCTTATATTTGTATACTTTAAAAATATGAAATATTTTTAGTTCTTGCGTTTACACAATGTTTTGCTATTATCATATATCTGTGTCGTATCTGTGGCGAGGGGTGAAAATTTGAAAAAGATAAGCCGGTAAATTTAGGGAAGCCGGTATACCCAAAATTTTCCTGGCAACTTTTTTCAGGTCTCGTACATGTGTTTTTACAAAATTGCACCAAAATTTTTAATTTTACCTTTGCTCAATACTATTCACTTTTTGATTATTCGTGTTATTAAGTGCTATGTTCTTAAATAGAATGTCAGGCTTTGAGTAAATAAACTGAGAAACTAGTATAAGTAGATGATTCTTATAAGAAATAAACATAATTTTTTCCAAATATTGTAGTAAATATATTATTTTAGCACATATTTTTGTTGCATCACGCTTTACTCTGTTCTTTACATTTTGCCAGAAAATCGAGACATTGAGTGTTGAGTGGCGGAAGTCAACCGAGTAGAAATATAAAAATGTTATTATTAATTAAGAGTGAACCCAAAACCAATCAGGCTTGCAATTACATACACTGCGCCACGATGACCTCTTTTTTTTCTGCCCTATAATTAATTATCTGATGACCTTTCTTTTACCTTTCTTGATCTTGTGTTTTTTCACTCAATTACAATGTCAAGACCACATTTTCCTGGCGACCTGTTTTTAGAGCTATTGTACTTTGAAAGTTAGGCAACCCGGTGGGAACCGTGTTGTATAAACGACGACACTGACGCATAGTATCCTATTAATTTATACAAAAAATGTAACATTACTGGAGTTTCACTTTCACTGGAAAAACTAAGAAACAAAAAATTAATCCGCGAAGTTTAGGTTGACACAAACTTTGTGAAATATATATTTCTCAGAATCCAATTTGAGATCAAATGAAATTTCTTCTTAAGATTTGTTTTTCCAAGTTCCACGAATTTCTTATGTTTCAGCAATGTCCTTGTGATGGATAATATTTGATATTTAAAACGACATTTGTATTTGAGGCAACCACAGGACATTGGGCAGCGTCGAACTGTAAACTTAGTATTACTTAGTCGTGGGTTCGATTCCGAGCTGGAGGAATTATTTTATTTACATAATTTTCATTTTTCTGATGTGGTAAAACCGTCTAGTTCTCCCACTAAAATCACAGCCGTTGAGTTCCGCCTCACGCACAACATTGAGTACCGCTACTCAACGCACAATGCCTCAAATTCGGGCAGACAGCGACGAACGGAGTGCCTTAACGCTAGGTTCTCTCTGACAACCCTGCTATGCTATAAAAATATAAAGCGTGAAGCTACTGCTTAAAGTAGAATAACTTCATTTAACAGTTCTTATTATCGAATGTTTCTTTTTTTGCAATTATTGGAATGCATTGTTGTGAAGAATGTCCTACTAAGTGTTAACTACGGTGATAATAACAGGAACCACATAACAGGACCTACCTATATTAAAATCTGAGTAGTTAAAATGCTGACTTACTTAAAATGATTGATTTTACCTTTAGTGATTGATTTTAGTATAAATGACTGACTTGACTTTAAATGACTAACTTTACTTAAAAGACTACTTATAATGACTTCTTACCTTAGAACCAAGCTATCTGTTCTCTCCTCGCTCGCTATGCTCGATCTCGGTGAACTTCCAAGCCTACTGCTGGCTGATTTGCGACGCAGTTCATGTGGATCAGGTTCTTCTTTGTTGATGAACGAGATGCGCGGTGCGTGCGCTCTTAGACCACATACTTTATGCGTTGACACTCCACGGCATAAAAGTTGACTTTGTGTGATTTCTGAAACAATTAGGTTTATTATTTTTTTTTTAGCTTCCCACTGTATCCGCAACACAGCAGGGTAGGCAGAGGGAAGGAGAACCTAGTGTTAAGACACTCCGTTCTCTAAGAATATCCATCCCCACTTTAAGCCTAATTGAGGTATGGCGTGTTGAGTGAGGAAACTTAACGCCGTGCTTTGCCTTGTTACTAGAGCGAGAAAGTAAAAATACTAAATGTTAATTATTATACATATAACTTTGTAGCTTCACGCTGTATTCCGCTTATAGCAGAGTAGGTGGAAGGAACCTAAGAACCTAGTGTTAAGACACTCTGTTCTCTTTCCGTTCCCCACTTTCCTTGACTTCATTTGAGGCATTACGCGCTGAGTGGCGGAACTCAACAATAAATATTTAATATTCTCATTTCTCTTAGTGGGAATCGAACCCATAGCCTGTCGCGTTTACAGTATCACGCTTGTGCCTCTACGTGACTGGCCTCTGGTAAATAATGTTACTTACCGTCTAACAATTATATATCTTTATATAATATACTGTAACTATTATATTAGAAAAGAATAGAATAGAACAGAACAGAAGAGAAGATAAAGAGAAGAGAAAAGAAAAGAACAGAACTGAACAGAACAGAACAGAATATAATAGAATAGAATAGAACAGAAGATAACAGTGCAGAAGAAAAAAGAACAGAACAGAAGAGAACAGAACAGAACAAAAGAGAACAGAAGAGAAGAGACGAGAAAAGAAGAAACAGAACAGAGCAGAAGAGAAAACAACAGAACAGAACAGAAGAGAACAGAACAGAGCAGAACAGTACAGAACAAAACAGACTTTATTGCACACAAGAGAAAATAAAAACAAAAATAAAGAGGAAATAACATATATTGTTAATGCCTGTATGCAAAGGCGGTCTTATTGCTACAAGCAATCTCTTACAGACAACCTTTGGGGAAAGTAATTAAAAAAAAAAGAATAAATAAACGAATATAATTATAATATGCTAATGATATAATATCATATTTTTGAATGTCATAGTTATGTTACTACTGCTAGACCCTATCTCCTTATAAAATGAATAATATTACAAAGATATGTTTAATTTTTTTTTTTTTTTTATCTTCACGCTGTATCCCGCATATAGCAGGGTAGGCAGAGGGAACCTGAGAACCTAGTGTTAAGACACTCCGTTCTCTTACAACAATTCCGTTCCCCACTTTCCGCCAAATTAAGGCATTGCGTGTTGAGTGGCGGAACTCAACGCTGCGCTTTGCCTTGTTACCAAACCCACGAAACGAAAATACTAACATTTCCTGGAGTGGGAATCGAACCCACAACCTGTCGTGTTTACAATCGCACGCTTGTGCCTCTGCGTCACGATAGGCGTTTTATTAGGATATGTTTAATTTAACTATCATTTTGTTTTTCTTCATATTATTTGTTATTTTTATATGTTACTTAACTTTCGATAAAAATTTTGTTCCGAAATCGCTTAATCTTTAAATATTAAGGATAAAATATGTACACCGTAAAATCAAAACGGCATGAAACAACTTCGCACTTATTTCAAAAATTCATGACTTTAATGTTAAAGTAGATTAAGAACTTACTTCAATATTTGAAAAATATCTCATTTTTAAAAAAGTTATTATTTTTTCGTAGATTAGATAGAACATTTCCCTAACTGGAACCGAAATTGTAGATAGAACCCCTACAGAGGCTCTATGGGCCAACCCGATGACCCGCCCATGTTCATGGACGGAGAAGACTCCCATAGCCATAGGCCTAAGAGCCTGAAGTCATCACCCCTCCTCCCCAGGGAGGAGAGTGAAGACCCCCCATGAGAACATTTATTGCGAATAATTCAAACTATTCATACTATCTTAACTAAATTTGATAAAAAAACTAAAAAAAAACTGAAGCTCGTAAAAAATATTAGGTTATAATAATAGGTGTAATATTTATATTATTTATTGAACGTGCTTCTCCGTCAGCAAGATTTTTTAAAAAAAGGGGTCGGACGATTTTTTTTGCATTGATATTTAAATAGCAGCGCAGCGTTCATTTCTATTATGAACGGTGATTTGTCTGCCCATAATGCCCACCAAATTATTTAATTTATACAAGTATGTATGGCAACGTAAAAATATATATATATATATATAAAAATAAAGAAAATATAAAGCACAGGTGACGTGAATTTCCCAATATGAAAACCGAAGTATTTAATATAAAAATTCTTTGTGAAATTTTCTCATTCTGGCATGAGCTCTCAGAAAATATTTGTAGACTGGTCTCAAACAAAACTCCTTTATTGATGGTACTTCACGCCAGTAATGAAGTAGTTGTTTTTAATAACTCACTCTTGTTTGGTTTTCTTTGCAAAGAACGAATTAGTTTGAAAAAAGCTCTTAGTTTATACTGATCATCCCGTTAAGCGCATTCATGTAATAAAAATATTGTATAGTTATCGGATCTGGACCCTTGTGAAATTTTTCAAGCAAATTGAACGACAAGAAGTGGATTAAAATAACGTTGCAAGATTTTCTAGTTTAGATTTTTTTAGCTTCACGCTGTATCCCGCATATAGCAATGTAGGCCTCTGCCTACATTAGGAACTAGATAACCTAGAGTTAAGACACTCCGTTTCCCACTTTCCGCCGAATTGAGGCATAGCGTGCTGTGTGGCGGAACTCAACGCCGCGCTTTGCTAGTTTAGATCGATAAAATAGATACAGGTAAATATTTTAGTAAAGCTTTTTATGGTATGTTTGGTTTTTTAAAATTTTTAAGTTTCAGATAAACGTGTAGAAGAGTATTATCATTTATTGAAGATTATTATTATCATTAGATATGAAATTAAATGAATATTCTTAATTATAATTCATTTTATATGTATATTAATTTCTCTATTCGCCTCGCGAGATAAGAAATATACGTAAAATATTGTTTGTGTAAAAACAAAAAGTTTAGAGTTATGACTTAAGTTATGGCTAAGGTAAAGGTTAATGGGTAATGTGTTGTTAGGTCTTGCGGTAGATAGACTAAAAAATTTCTTTTAGCCCATTCAATTTTCTTCTTTATTAGTTCCTGTTTCGTAACATATTATAATAGTTAATATTCAGGTCTGAGGCATTAAATTTAGTGAACCGATGGTAAATTATTTGACGTTCAAAAAATGAAGCTTGTAACTTCTTATTTTGAATAAAATTATTTGACTTTGACTTTGACTTTGAGTTATAAAACTTAAATATATTTTTGCTCTTCCAGATAGGTATAGCACATATACATTAATAAATGATAAATAATTCCTGATTTTTATAATCCATAAAGACAGGTCACTTGCATCATGTACTCGTACGTTTTGATCGAATTAAACCAAAAAATACTGCTAAAAAATTGTACACCTCTCATTTATATGAGGTTGAAGCAAACTATTGTATTTCAAGAAAATGCTAGAGGCTGTTCATTAAGTTAATGAGTGAAAATAAAGCGCTTCACATTTCGCTCTGAACAAGCCGCGTGCGTCGTAAATATCAGGTGCTGTATCTCAGCAATTCTCACCATTTTACGAAAATCAAGTATAGTAACTATCGTGTTACAACACATGGATACAATCATAGTTTCCAATAGCTCATAAAGTTTCAAGTTAACTTGTATGAAATAAAACTATTTTAGCACTACACTTCACAGTAGTTAGGACTGTAAAACGTTCGAAATGTCAGGTTTCTAAATGTATATATTTCCTATTTTATTTAATACTAGCGTTCTGCCCGCAGCTTCGCTCGCGTGGAATTCGGTTATATCGCGCGACATAGTAAGGAGTAGCCTATAGTCTTTCCCAAGGTCTAGACTATTTGTAAAAATTGGTTTAGTGGTTTAGGTGTGAAATTTGTAAACAGTTGAACAATCGTACATGATTTTATGTTTGACAATAAGGAACTTCCATACAAACTTCAATCCCCTATTTCAACCCCTTCTACCATTTTTACATTGAATAAATAAATAAAATTTTAACAGAATTATTGTATTGCAGAGCATTATTTCAGTGTCACGCAAAATATTTCAATAGAATTAAATTTCCCATACAAACTTAGCCACCCACTTTAACCCGCAATGGAGGTGAATTTCGAAATACCCTGAAATACGTGTTTCATCATTTGTACCAAAAAGCATTAATTCAAAGTTTCATGCAAAAATGTGCAATAAAAATATTTTTCTCATACAAACTTTGCCACCCCTTGTAACCCTTTTAGGAGTTGAATTTCCAAAAAATAATATGCCTATATCCTTCTCATGAATGCAAACTATCTACATATCAAATTTCAGCAAAATCGGTTGGGTGGTTTAGGCATGAAAAGGTAACAGACAGACAGACAGAAAGACAGAGTTACTTTCGCATTTATAATATTATATTAGTGTGGATGTTCAAATAACGTGACGTAATAAACGTGATAACCAAAGATCTCATTATTAAGTTACTTTTTCTATATCGAAAATAAACGCTTTTAACGTGCTTTTATTTTCAAACCGCGCAAAATATTTACATTCTTATATATGTATGGTGAGCCAGAGATATTTTAGCCATAAGTATCACTGTTCCTCCCTTTTCTTCCTAACGCCTTCATCTCATTGAGGCCATGGTGAGATACCCTGGACTGTGGGTTCAATACCTATTGAGGGGAATGATTGTATTTAAATGATTTTCATTTGTCCAAAATCGTATGCAATGTCTAAAATTCGGAAGAAAAACACAGAGAGAAGTATTTTCATATTAACTTTTCTCTTTATACCTGATAGGAAAAACGTGAAACTGAAAAATAACTAATCTTGCCTGAAACGTGAAACTAAATGTAATATACAATAATACATTATTGCTGTCACCAAAGAACTCTTCTATTGTCTAATTATTCTATACTATAATACCATATCATATCATTTCAGATGCCTGAGATGTTAAGAAACGCTTGGGGCAAGAGTGTCGCCTCCAGATAATAACTTGAAAGCCTCTTAGTGAATGTTTAAATATTAAAGCATATGCTCCTTGCCTGGAAGTAAAATTTTCACTCTATCACATAATTTAGAATTACTTCAGAGATATAAAGAGTATGATTAGATATTAGAATAAAAAATTTAAAAAAAATAGTTTCATGCTTTATTTCGCATAACAGAGAAGTTAGAGTGAACATAGTGTCAAGGCACTTCGTTCGCCGCTTGACGGAAAGTGGCGGAACTCAACGCCGCGTTTTGTCTTACCAGACTGGAGAAATAATTTAAATATTAAAATATAATAATTTCCCGTAATTGCAAGTGGTTATAGGTTCGATTTTCATTCAGGGGAATTATTTTATTTAAGCTATTTTCATTTCCAATTCCTGGTAAGACAATGTTGAGTTCCGCCACTCAATACGGAGAACGGAGTGTCAAGACTAGATTCACTATGATTATGCTATGCGGGATAAAGCGTAAAGTTGTTCTATCAACACTGTGATCATATTTAAAAAAATATATCAACTCAAATTAAGAGATACAATATTCGCAAACGCTCCCTTATACATATAAAGGTTATAAATTAAAATAATTTTCCTTTTTCCATGGAAATTAATTTTTTCTCTCAATCCCTGTGGGAAGGAATGGGATGAGTTGTAATAGCAGAGCTTAATCAATATCATTACAGAAATGAAACCAAGAAACTTGGGTCTGTAAGGAGAGATAACAATTCTATATATTTTTTATATTTTTATATTAATAAGGAATTGTAGTTATGTATTCAAGCTATTTTAACCAATTTCAAAAAAGAAGGAAGTTCTCATTTTGACTGTATTTTTCATATGTTTGTCGATAACTTTTTACTGGGTTAAAAATTTTTTTTATACAACAGCTAGTGCTTCTGAAGTGGTCCCACTTTTACTTTTTTAGTGGTCCGACGTTTAGTTTTTGAGTAATTCGTAATGTTTTTACTTTAATGTATTTTATTTGAAGTCGGTTTGGATTTTTTGAAGTCTACTACCATGTAATCGTCCTAGTTCGATATCGTTTTATTTTGCACTAATTTAGAAATTTTGCTTGTCAGTTCGCGGAATTTATCGCCGCAAAATGTTTACTTATCCTAAGGAAATATAATACATATAAAAACATTTCTGGAAAACATTCTCGCTTCATCTCGCTGCGTTCATATTTTTATAAGTTTTCCTAAAAATGTTTATCGTATTCCAAGTGTGTGATTAAATTATCAAAAATAACATCCCATATTTAAAAAAAAATAATTTTAGAAGTGGTATTTAAACCAAACATTACTACGAATTTAGTTATAAATTGGATACATTATGCTTCGGTGCGATGACGCCAGATGCGATACGCATTATACCATACAATACACATGGGAAATATTAAACCATAATAACACTATATATAACTGAAAATTAAAGCAATATTAAGTGTACATACAAACATAGCTTCACGCTCTATCCCGCATATAGCAGGGTAGGCAGAGGGAACCTAGTGCTAAGACACTCCGTTCCCCACCTTCCGCCGATTTGAGGCATTGCGTGCTGAGTGACGGAACTCAACGCCTTGTACCTCTGCGCAACGATATGCGTTATATATATTAAGTGTATTAATAGCGTAATATATCTGGTAAGATAAAACGCGTCGTTGAGTTCCGCCACATAATACATAATGTGCCGAAATCGGGCGGAAGGCGGTGTACTGAGTGTCTTGACAGGTTGAGTGGTTGGTAAGGAGTGATTTTTTTGCAATTTTATGCCCAGTATTTTCCTGGCGACCGTTTTTTAGCTCTTCACCTTTCTTGTCCTTGTGTTTTTGCAACTCAATTACAACTCGAGCTCCACATTTTTCTGGTGACCTTTTTTTTAGGTCTTATACTTGGATTTTAAAAATTTAGGCAAGCTGGTGGTAACCATTTTGTATGGACGCTTCGCTACTGCTAGGTTCTCTTTGTATATCCTATGCCATGCGGGATATAGCGTGAAGCTGCTTTATTAAGTGTGATATATTCATTTATATGTTTTATATTATTTTCTATATATACTAATTTTCTTCTGCGAATGTAATAAATATGTTAAAACAATTGATAAAAGATACATATACCATACATACAAGAAACTACAAGCTTAGCTGTAGGTCTTATGAAATACTTGATTAAAATTGATCAGGGGACTTATATATATGGATTCATTTGCAGCTTTTGGGGCTTTTATACGATGTTCAGATTAAGATATGTTTTAATCTAGCATAAGTATGCTAGATTTGTAAAAGTACATATTGTAGAAACAAAAACTATTTGTATATGATGAATTAAGAGATTTTTTACTGTTATAGCACGGTGGTAAGAGAAAACCTCAAGACACTCAGTTCTTTGCTTTTCGAAAAAAATCGCGCTTTGTCTTATTAAAGCCAGAAAATAGAAATAATTAAAATATAACCTTTCACCGAAGCAGGATCAGATGGTGTCCTATTAATAACGTACAACTTCACGCTGTATCCCGCATATAGCGGGGTAGGCAGAGGGAACCTGAGAACCTAGTGTTAACACACTCCGTTCTCTTACAACAATTCCGTTCCCCACTTTCCGCCAAATTGAGGCATTGCGTGTTAAGTGGCGGAACTCAACGCCGCTCAACGCTCAAAAAACTAGTAATACATACTATTTTATATAAATTCTATATACAATATTTATAATTAAATACAAGTGTTAGCAATTCGCAGATATGGTTGACAAAATGTGGCATTGAATTTCACCCAACGTTTAGTTCATAGTGCGTGAAGAGGTTGAAATGAAAATTGCAAATAATAGATAGAAAATATCAGTTACAATGAAATTGAGATACGTATTGAGCTTGAAACTTAGTTTTAAGAAAAACTTTGATGTTAGGAGCAGATCTAGGCAAGTGATATTACAGAAAATTTTTTTGCTGAACAGATTTTCGAACTAAAGAATCGAAGTACTATCATTTTTTATCTTGAAAATGATAGAATTTTCTATTCGTTTAAGAAAATTTAGTTGGAATCGTTTTTGTAATAGTTATTTAAGTAGAGTATGTGTGAAAAATGTAATGCTTAATGATTGATTAACCTAGTAAGGCTTTTTTTTATTTTAGAGTAAAAATTGTTACCGCATATAAAATAAAGCTCCGAGTATATATTTAGCAACAAATGAGGTTAGTTATTTTAATGAATATATAATAAATTACATTTTTTTAACTACTACCTGTACCCTGCGCGCGTTGCTACGCAACCAAAAATAATTTTGAAGGAAAGACATTATATAAAAATATTCAAATGATTTTGAATATTTTTTTGGTTTTGTTAATTTGGAAAAAATGTGTGACGCCATCTGTCGAAATCTGGACGGAGCCACTCAGAAAACATCGTGGGTTCATGCATAACAACTTTGCTAAAGATCATCACATAATCAAATGGTTCACGATTCTATAAAGGACATATATGACAAACATTCATTTTTATATATGAAGATATATATTTTTGCTACTTACTTTATCCAGGATCATATGTAGGCAAAGAGAATTATGTACCTATAGACAGTTTTCCACTTTTAATTGTTTAAAACAAGAAACATATTACTTCCACTATAGTATATTGTATAATAGATATATTTTTTTAATTTTTTTTATTTGTTAAACATCGAACTGATATGTATTACCTACTTATATTTTAACAGTACTATAAACTTATCCTTTATAATACATTTAAAGTGAACCAATTGAACAATAATAGTAAATCTTACGTCCAAGTTTCTTAAAGTACGACGCAGTTGAAATTGAAATATTGAACTTTAGTATGAGAATGTTCACAACTTTCTATACGGCAATTTAGAAATACTACAAGCAAACTTATCTTTATTTATTATTTTTAAACATTATTGTTTTGTAACATGGCGAAGCGCGGCGTTGAGTTCCGATATTTAACACGCAACGCCTCAATTCGGCGGAAAGTGGGGAACGGAAACCTTAAGAGAACGGAGTGTATTAACACTAGGTTCTCAGGTTCCCTCTGCGTACCCTGCTATGTGCGGGATTACAGTGTGAAGCTAAAATAAATCCCTAAAAGGATTGTATTTATATTATTATAGGTATCAAGATATACCTATATTAATATTTCTTAATGTTTAATATTCAACATAAGATTAGTTGTCTATTGACTCAAGATTCGCCGTGCTTCTTCTTACCAGAGCGGAGAAATCAAAATAATTTAAGTATAATCGTTTCCATCAATGAGAATCGAACCCACAACCGCTCCCGTTTACAGTTGAACGTTATCTCACGTAACCAAGATGACATCTATAAAGTTTTCAATTATTTTCTGGTAATTGGCATCTATAATCGTGGCACAGAGGCACAAGCGTGTAATTGTAAACGCGACAGGTTGTGGTTTCGATTCCCACTTCAGGAAATGAAAATATTAAATATATATTTAGCGTTTTCATTTCCTCGCTCTGGTAACAAGGCAAAGCGCGGAGTTGAGTTCCGCCAATCAGCACACAATGCCTCAATTCGGTGGAAACTGCGAAACGGAATGGTTAAAAGAGAACGAAGTGTCATAACACTTGGTTCTCCGGTTCTCTCTGTCTATGTAAAGCTAAAATAAAATAAACAAAATAAATATATTGATATAATAGTATTAAGGATCAAGAGCCACCGAAAATTCGTAACCGTAATTTCATCTAACCGCAATCGAGACTGACGCTATGTTCAGATATGTTACGTCTTGCGAGATAATGCTATTAGTATGAACTACTTATTCTGGTAGGTACGTGTTATTAGCTGTTAAATTTATTTTCATATTAAATAGAAATTGGAGTGTTTTGTTTATTTTTAACCCGTTCATAAAAGAGGAGATTCTCAATTCCACTGAGTGAACCAATTTTGATCATTCTTTTTTGATATGATAGCCAATGCTTTGAGTTAATCCTAATAATTTTACTTTTTAGGGCATTTTAATTGAAGTAACATACAAACATACATAACTTCACGCTGTATCCCGTATATAGCAGGGTAGGCAGAGGGAACCTAGTGTTAAGATACTCCGTTCCCCACTTTCCGCTGAATTGAGGCATTGCGTGCTGAGTCGCGGAACTCTACGCTGCGTTTTGCCTTGTTACCAAACCCATAAATTAATTGAAGTTAATTTTCTTTTTTTGTTAAAATTAATTATTTAGGCTATTTTATGCTTTAAAGTATATTTTTCTTTTGGTAAATATTAAAGCATTTATTTTAAAAATACACTAAGGAGAATCTGCAGATTATGAGAAGAAATTTCTTTGCATTCCATGAATTCACCGAGCGGGTGCCCTTCGCATTGCAGACAAGCTCGGAGCATTGGGACCTTACGTATACCTAATAACTGTGATGTATTTTCAATTATTTTCTATTTTAAAGGTTAGAATTTGAAACAAGTACTCCGTTCTCTTAACAATCAATGACTTAAGGTTAAGAGTTAAGGTTATTAACGGAGTGTGCCTACCCTGCTACGTGCGGAATACAGAATAAGCTAAAACAAAAATTATACAGTAGTGATAGACGCATTTCAGTTAGTATTTTGTCAATTACTGGCTGCGGTGCGGTTTCTAGGTAAGATGGTTGTGTCTCGCAATTGAAATGTAAGTTTATTTGTGAGTGCCACCTAAATAAATATTGAAATCTCTAAAATTCTATCTACTTTCCTAAATAACCAAAGCCAAAACCTGGCTTACATGCCATCGAACCGGAACACATCAAAAAATATTTGGCGGTTCATCTTTGACATGATAGTGGTCGCGAGCCAGACGGAGGACGAACCTTACCACCAGACTACTGGGATACCCGCCTCTTACGGGACGCCACCCAGCGGCGGAGGGGAATTGTATTCTAGTCCCGTCACAGCGTGAAATTTTACCTGTTTTACCTGTTAACGCGAAAAAAGCGTGTTGTCTTAGTAACATATATTATAACACATTATGAATGTCAAATATATAAAGGGTGTCCCAAAATTAACGCAAGATTTGACTTTGCCGCCATTTGCTATTATATTCATTATTCATTCGCTATTAAAAGACTAAAATGGCATTTTCTATTTAATTCAAATCTTGCGTTAATTTTGGGACACCCTATATTAGTTTGTGTTATGTGTATTTTAATACTTTTATGTATTTCTAATGGATTATTATAAAAAATATTGACTTTCTGTGCTTTAAACTGTCAAATTTACCTCCGTCCTTATATTTTTTGGGAAAATGTTGAATGATTTCATGTTTTGTTGTATTGTGAAACACACTAAACCTTGAGACAGACCACATAAGTAGAAAGCAAGAAATTTAATATGTTGCACTGATAACTATGTTCCAGAGCTATTTGAGTTTGAAACTTACTGGGATACAAGTTTTTGAGTATTGAATGCAGACACTTCAACATCTTGTTAGGAAATTTTAGCATCGGATGTATTTTTCATATTTTAGTTGTAGGAATATTTTTTAGTGTCCAATTTAAAACATTTGTAAATGTTTAAAGGTTTTTATTTTAACAAATGCAATTTTGTATGTGTAAATTCATTTAAATACTGTATTTTTCTTTTTTTTTTCTTTTTTAGCTTCACGCTGTATCCCGCATATAGCAGGGTAGGTAGAGGGAACCTGAGAACCTAGTGTTAAGAAACTCCATTCCCCACTTTCCGCCGAATTGGTCGCCGGTATTGCGTGCTGAGTGACGGGACTTAACGCCGCGCTTTGCCTTGTTGCCAGAGCGGGGAAGTGAAGTGGCGTAGATGAAAAGTGTACACCATAGTTCGGTGTTCGATAAAACACAGTGAGGCGCTAAAATTATTATATATAGGTACATATAGGTATATATAGGTACTTTTTACATATTCTTCTTCTATTAAATATTTCTAGTATGTTTTGCTATTTGATCCATAAATAAATAAATAAAAAGATATCGCCAATCAACAAGTAATTGGGGAACGGAATTGTTGAAAGAGAACGGAGTGTCTTAACACTAGGTTCTCTGGTTTCCTCTGCCTATCCTGCTATATGCGGGATACAGTGTGAAGTTAAAAAAACAAAAAAAAGAACAAAAAAAAAAAGTAATTTCTCTAAAATATACATCACAGATGCTCTCTACCTAAACGTATTGCGGTACCCGTAAAGATAACGTCTGCATCTTCATAATATGTTCAGTAAAAATGAGATAAAACTCTCATGCTCTTTGATATATGCTTCTTTATATCTAAGAGAAGGCTTGTTAGGTAACAGCTGCTTATGCAGAATAACACGCCAATCCTACTAATATTATAAAAGTGAATATAACTTAACCAATTATCATGAAACTATGTACACATATTCCTAGAAATTTTAAAAGGGACATAGGCTTATTTTGTAAATGTAAAAAAATTGAAAATTTAGCCACTCACGCACTATACACTAAAGTATGTATTATGGACTAACATTGATCACGTGAGCGAAGCCGCGAATTATAGCTAGTATTAATAAAATTTTACATTATTTACTTATATCCTCCGTATATGAGGCCATTCTGGCGAAGTGGGCGATGTAAACATAAAGGTTGTAGATTCGATTCTATCCCGGAGGAATTATTATATTTAAATTATTGTCATTTTCCTACTATAAGAGAAAACACTTCTAGTTCCATCACTGAACAGGCGGAAAGTGGAGAACGGATTGTCTTAACTGCAAAAAAACTTACCACGAAATTCTACAATGTTTCCGAAAATAATAATTAGGTTACTTTTTAATAATATAAAACATTTTTTTTTTTTTTATTTTTTATTATTATTTTTACATTAATTTATGGAATAATGTTGATTATTGTTAAATTAGTCTATACCACAGAATTATTCTTTATGCAAATAATTTAGTTAATGATCTTAGATTGAATATTGTTTTCACATTTATTAATGAAATATTGTAAATATCAATTGTACAGGAGGTGGTCAAATATGTAATTATAAGGTTTTGGCAAGCGTATATGTGTACTATATAATGTAAGGTAAGGTATAAATACTCAGTCGACCATTCTTGGGCCGATCGCGATACCGAGAATATTAACGAGTTGTATTGTATAAGCAATGATACTTTGTTTGACTTGGGATCAGTTTAAGTACCAAATATAACTATCTAAAGTATATCTACAGTGCTTTCTCAATACATACATCATGCTGTATCCCGGATATAGCAGGGTAGGCCAAGGGAACCTAGTATTAGGACACTCCGTTCCCCACTTTCCGCCGAATTAAGGCATTGCGTGTGAGTGGCGGAACTCAACGCCGCGCTTTGCCTTTTTACTAAACCCAGGAAATGAAAAATTACATTTCCTGGAGTGGGAATAGAACCCACAACCTGTTGCCTTTATAGTCGTAAGCTTGTGCCTCTGCGCCACGACAGGCGTTCTAAACAAAAACAGGACCTTTTTAAATAAGATCTATAACACTATATCCCACATAAAATACCATTTTCATGGATACCTATTGAACCCAAAATTAATGAATCTTCTAATAAAGAAAATTCCTATAGCCTGCGGTAAGGAATTTACACTTTTTTATTCGGAGTTCGGAATACCTATCTGAATTTTGCTTTACCAACCTTTGAAGATAAATGAGTCCCCTTCTGTCTATAAATAAAAGCGGTTTCGATCGTGTGAATAACACCTCTTTACTATGGTTTTCGTTTTACAAATGAATTTTAGAAAGTTTGGCTTGGAGTGAAATTTGTTTATTGTGATATTTCTAAATTCTTAATCTAATTATTTTTTTTACTATAGTAAAACTAAACTAACTAATGGATAAAGTAATATAAAATTTATTAGAGTCATTTTTCATTAATATTCAGATAAAAAATGAGGAGGTTCTCAATTGTACTGTATTTTATATGTGTTACCGTATAACTTTTACTGGGTGAACTAATTTTGATGATTTGAATTTTTTCATGTGACACTAAATTCTTCTGATGTGACACTAAATTCTTCTTTATTACTTTGATTAAAATCTAACAACAAACTCAAAAACTGCAACGAGTGCTCTTTTTATGTTATTCGTAATAATATTTCTTTTTGGTGCATTTTGAAGGTGGTTGTTTTTTTTATTAATATCTTAATTGTCACTTATAACACCTTTTTTTGTTTAACGACTGTCGAGGCGCAGAGGCACAAGTGTGCGACTGTAAACGCGACAGGTTGTGGGTTCGATTCCCACTCCAGGAAATGAAAATTTTCATTTCCCGGGTTTGGTAACGAGGCTAAGCGCGGCGTTTTCACTCAGCACGCAATGCCTCAATTCGGTGGAAAGTGGGGAACGGAGTGTCTTAACACTAGGTTCCTTCTGCCTATGCTGCTGTATGCGGGATACAGCGTGAAGCTATGTATGTATATGTATATGTTATCACTTTTATAACATTTTTTTTATCAATAATGTTTAACCCTTACTTTTCTATATAACACTAATCAATCAGGCAGTATTTATTTTTTAAAATATATATCATAATACAAAATTTACACTGCTCAATGACTTTGAACGCGGGATGATGAGTATCTCCCCTGTCCTTGGATGGAAACGATTGTTTACATACCAATGAGCATTTTTATATAACATGTATTCTTTACAGTTATGCTAAAGCGACCATGTTTATATATTAGTAAAGACCTATAGATTATTATTTCTATACATATTTACTTGCCATAGCTAGCTTTTTTGGCACAATATCCTTCCAGTTTGCTTAAAGACAAGAATAATCCTGCCTTTGAGCTTCATATTCGCCTTACCCAAAGTTCATAGGTCTTTTTCAACTCATATAAAAACATTGAATGAATTAATAATAAAAAAATAATAAATTAAATTAATTAAATAATTTAATGCGATTAAAACCTTTAAAAAAGAAAAAGCAAAATGATATCATTCGAAAGTTATTGTAACCCATTACGCCCGAGATTTGCTGTCCTCAGTGATTTTATAACGGTTCTTAGGTCTAGAAATTAATAGACGTTAAAACTTTATGACAGAATAGTCAACTAAGAAAGCTATTAATTACTTTTGTTATGAAGGTGAAATATTAGAAAAAAAAATGAAGATAAATTCTTGGCTCATTTTCATTCTATCTTTCGGTAGGTTATAATATGATTATTTTTTGTATATTCTCGCACATTTGCCTTTACACAAAATATTATATTTTATAAAAAATAATTAAATTTTAACATAAAAACAAAATCGACTAAATAGTAAAATTAGGTGGTAAGTTGTGGGTTCGATTCCCACTCTAGGAAATGAAGTATTTTCGTTTTCTGGTAACAAGGCAAACCGCGGCGTTGAGTTCTGCCACTCAACGCGCAATGCCTCAATCTGGCGAAAAATGTGGAACGAATTTGTTGAGAACGGAGTGTCTTAACACTAGCTTCTCAGGTTCTACCTACCCTGCTATATGCGAGATACAGCGTGAAGTTAAAAAAAAAAAGAAGTAAAATTATTACGAATAACCCAAAAACTAGTCTTCAGATCTTAACTAAATCTATATGAAACCACATCATAAGCACTAACTAGCATAAAAAAAAGAATTCATAATTGTTTCTTCCTGTAAAAAGTTATGCGATAGCACTTAAAAAACATACTCCTTAACTCCTTTTTAGAAGTATGTTAAAAATATAATTACCACTAATACTTGAATCATTACGTCACATGATTTTCTTAACAAATTCTTTTTTTCAACAATTATCTGAAATGTTATTCACACCGTTTTAAATTTATATATTAAAATTCCTGACGTGGCGCAGAGGCACAAGCGTTCGACTGTAAACACGACAGGTTGTGGGTTCGATTCCCACTCCAGGAAATGTTAGTATTTTCATTTCCTAAGTTTGGCAACTAGGCAAAGCGCGGCGTTGAGTTCCGCCACTCAACACGCAATGCCTCAATTGGGGAACGGAATTGTTGTAAGAGAACGGACTGTCTTAACACTAGGTTCTCAGGTTCCCTATGTCTACCCTGCTATATGTGGTAAAACTCCTGATACTTTATAGTTAGCAGATTCTAAGCCCGCGCCTTGTTGTTAGGACGGTATCAAAAAGGTGAGTTCTAATTTTTTTTAACAAAATAATATAAAGAGATATTCCAAAATAGATAGCATTGTCACTATTATTTGTAATGGGCGCGTAGATTTTTACTTTATAATCTATTCATACAAAAGTTACAATAGCCATAAAAACGACTTTACTACAAAAAATATGTAGTTTAAAAAAAGACTAAGAAACCTTAAATATAACATATCGTTTAAAATAAAACAATTTCCTCAAGTTAAGTTCATTAAAGTAAATATAACCGTAGGGAAACGTTAACACATAGTACTTCTTGGCACAATATGGATGATATTAGTAGCACACTCATATGTAACTGTCAAGAAAATCCACCCCTGAACTTTGAAAGATGCCTCATCATTCATTTTCCTGATGGTAATATGCTTCCCATAAAATATTTACGACTATACCCATTTCCGGTTCAGTATTAACAGATAAAAGAGCAATAATTTTTGTATTGTGTTTTCGAGCAATGATACTGATATTTGACAATTGAAAATCAATAAATGAATAAAACATTTTATGATTATTATTTTTTTGCAGTTTCACACGTTTTCTTGTATAGAGATTAATTAGACGTGTAGTGTCTCCGATCACTGCTCTCCGTTCGAAGTTCAGATATTGCGTGTTGAGTGGCGGAACTCAATGCCGCGCTTTTGTTTTACCAGAGAGAAGAAATAAAAAAAATGAGAGGTGTCAAGAGACACCCGGATAGGACGAAGTTCCTTTTGCTTAATTAGTGAAGGAATTGTAATAAAATGTTATTTCTAAGTTAAAATAATATATTTTTTAATATTAACAAATATATGTTCAATGCGAAATAGAAAGACGAAACGAAAATAACTATCTTGCTTTCTATGAGAGAGAGAGACAGAGAAATACGCGCACTCCGCTTACAACTATATCAAAAAGTGTCGTTACAACTTATGGTCTTAATTTTTTCCGTCCAGCCCCCTTTGGCAACACGACAAGGAACTTCGTTCCAATAATTTAGTATGAACATTCCCTCAAACAGGAATTAAACCCACTACCATAATGTTTACAGTTAGACGTTGTCCCACATGTGAATTTAAATAAGATTTTGACATGTTCAGTTAAATTGTTTATATAGTTTAGTAGTTTAGTAGCTCCATTGGATTCAATAACTTTCGACAAATCGAGTTAAAACATCTTGTAAGATGCCCTACCTATATATATATATACCATGATGTATCATGGCATAGGAGTTAAGACTGTAAGAAAGGGAAAGTAGGGCGACTCCAAGGGAAGGGTCCTTTAAACGATTAGAAACTTGGAGGCCCCGTGAGGCTTTGGACCTCAACTTATATTCCGTTTGCCGTGAGGGACATTACTTTTTTGATTTTAGTCGGTTCCTTGTTTTTGCCGGTGGGACTATACACATATGTACATATTTATATAACATGATTTTGTCAGTATGACCTATTTACCTACTAAAAGATTTATGTATGTATGTATGTATGTATGTTTGTATGTATGTATGTTTGTATGTATGTATGTATGTATGTATGTATGTATGTATGTATGTATATATGTATGTATGTATGTATGTATATAATTATGTATTTAGTTTGTATTTTTAATTAATATATATTAAATTTTTAAAGTAAATATCCTGATTAGTGCACCGCCTACCACTACTTTATACAAATCCAATATCCAAAGGTTGCCTGGAAGAGATCGCTTTAAGCGATAAGGCCGCCTTATTGTACGCTATTACTACTTCTATGTTATTTGTTTATTTGTGTGCAATAAAGAATATTTGTATTTGTATTTGTAAAAGATTTTAATGAAGAGAATATTTGCGTTGACTTTTTAATCCAAACCGTGCTGTTTTCATAATCTATTCCATTATTTAAATCGTGCGTGATAAAGCTAATTCTTTATTACTATATTATTATGTATATCTATATATCTAATAAAAGCTAGTCTTGTCAATAAATATATCCGTCTGTTACATTCCCTGACAAAAACAGTTAAATTTATTATGTTTGAGGAATTTTAATTAGCAAATATAAATTTAAATTTTTGATACAACGTTTTAGGTATAAATAGAATTGAAATCTTAAAGTATTGATCAGAAATTGCAATTTGTATGCAAATTAGACACTAATACTTCTTGTATTATCTACATCAAAAGCACTCGCTATTATATCAAAAAAGAATCACCAAAATTGGTTTACCCAGTAAAAAGTTATGCGGTAACACAAAAAATATAGTCCTATTTTTTTTTATCTTCACGCTGTATCCCGCATAAAGGCGTACGGAGGCATTGCGTGCTAAGTGGCGGAACTTAACGCCGCGTTTTGCTTTGTTACCAAACCCAGGAAATGAAAATACTAACATTTCCTGGAGTGGGAATCGAACCCACAACCTGTCGCGTTTACAATCGCACGCTTGTGCCTCTGCGCTACGACAGACGTTTAGTTTAGTCCTATTTATAACCTCCTTTTTTAAAGTCAGTTAAAAATATAACCCGATGAGAATATGTACAATAAATAATTTTTGTTGGTGTACAAAAATCAAAGATCTGGAACGTTTAAAATGGGACTATAGAGATCAGCTACATATATGGAAATGACGTCTTAGCAATTTTGTTCAGAGTGATTGACATTTTCTTACCACATATTGTATGTAAATAATAACATACCTGTGTGTACCTCCAAGTGATAAAGGCGTTGTAATTTTGGGCCCAATTTTCAGTGACAACGGGAGGTAAAAGGAAATAATATGGCAAAGGTCATGAAATCCTCGCAAAATTTCGTTTGCAGGTTACAAAGTACATATATAATTGTTATATATGTTATATAATATATATGTAGTCTATATACATTTATTTATCAATTAATTATTACTTGTTTCGCATCCACCTTCAAAGGTTAACTGGAAGAGACCTCTTTTAAATATAAGTCCACTTTTGGCGATTATTTTTTTTGTAACATTTAAGTGCAATAAATATACATATATTGCTATATTTTCGACCGATTATGTATATATATATACAACAACATCATATATGTTATATAGAATTTAAATCTAAGTACACCGAAGGCAATAGAATATTGACACATTATAACAAATAGAGGCCATCATGGCGCAGTGGCATAGTGTCCGACTGTAAATGATATTAGTTGTGGGTTCGATTCCCACTCGGAGAATGATTATATTTAATTATTTTTACTCCGCTGCTCTGGAATAACAGCGGGGTGTCGATTTCCGTCATTTAATACACGGCAAGCAAAGAAAAAAGAGTCATGACACTAGGACCTTTCTGACTGTCCTGTTATGTGAGATAAAGCGTGAAGTTAAAAATAATATTTAAAAAGTAACGATCAAATAAAAAATAATTCATTCTTAAATATTATTTGTCGATCGGTTTACAAAGTTATCCATAAATTTTAGATCAAAACTTGTAAGCATAGACAAACATTGAGTTCAAACTGACGGGAAACTCTAGACGAGGGTTTTGCTGTACGTCCGATATTGAATATCAATCGCTTTTATATTTACATAACTTATACATTTCATATACGAGTACTTGAATGTTCTTAATAAAGAATAAACGTGAAGCTAAAATTAAATAATATTGAGGCTTGTATTTTTTTTTACAAACCACTAAAATATATTTTTATTAATAAAAATATTAGATACATGAAGTTGGAGATGGTTATAAGTTCGAATTCTTGACGTGGGTAAAATATTTTTTTTATTATTATGTTGATATTATACTCGTATATTTTACACGCACTTTGTAAACAAAGGCTAAAGTTAAAAAAAGTATCAATTTAAAATAAGATTTCCTTAGTATCTGGACTCCATAACTTAATAACTTAATATCCGCCGAATGCCTCAATTCGGCGGAAAGTGGGGAACGGAATTGTTGTAAGAGTACGGAGTGTCTTAACACTAGGTTCTCAAGTTCCCTCTGCCTACCCCGCTATATGCGGGATACAGCGTGAAAATAAAAAATAAAAAAATGTTTTAAATACAGTCATACTGGACAATATTTAAAATATTTTTGGTTGTTCTAATCTGACTAGTCTTAATACATACGGATTAGACATCATCGAAATAATGAAAATTTTATCAAAAAAAAAAAGAGAAATCCGATTTCAGAGAAAATACACTAAAAAGTACAATTATTACGAATAACTCAAAAACACGATACCACAACATAAACAATAGCTATCTAATATAAGATATAATTATAAAAAAAGAATCATCAAAATTGATTCCCCTAGTTAAAAGCTATCGAAACACACATAATAAATTAACAGTTGAATTAAGAACCTTCTCTTTTTTAAAGTCGGTTAAAAAAGTAAAAAGATTAGAATATAATTTCTGCTTTCAGTTTCTA
>JAKGSA010000188.1:0-51657 GCA_033558755.1 Philaethria dido | reverse complement strand
TAGAGGATACAGATGGAAGGGCAGGACAATGTAGTAGTCCACTATCGGAACCACTACATTTTGGGGAAAGGATGGGTGGGATAGGGGAAAACCTGGCTTACATTCCATCGAACCGGAACACATCATAAGATATTTGGCGGTTCGTCTTTGACATGATAGTGGTCGCGAGCCAGACGGAGGACGAACCTCCTACCACCAAGCAATATTTCACCATGTAATTCTAACAAAATTAAGTTCACATCATATTTTATTTTCATTAACAACACACAAAATTAAACTTAAAAGGAACTCAAAAGGAACTTTGAACCGTTACCGAGATTATGTTACGGCTTGTAGAAAGTAAGGGTGACTATTACAATATATAATATACCGTGCGTCGCCTAAGCAAATTGATAAAGTGATGCGTAGCCCGCGTAAATTTAATTTCACTCGCAAAGTATGCCCTGAAGATATTTTTTTATTTGGGGACAAAATTTCTTATTTGCATAGCTTTGAACGGCTTAAAAAGAAATGTAATAAGTAAATTGTACTGAATAAGTTTATTCATAATATTTATTCGTTTGTCTTTGGATTATTTATGTATAGAAACCTATGTGACACCTTTTAAAAGACCTTTTTTTGTTTTTTTCTTTGGAACAATTTTCGTGAAAAGTTATGATAATATTTAAAATATTGTTATAAATAGAATTTTATTCTACTTTACATTTTATTCTAGCTTTATGCTGTATCCTACACAAACCAGGGCAAGCAGAGGGAACCAGAGAACCTGATGTTAAGACACTCCGTTCTCTTTTAACATTACCGTTCCCCACTTTCCGCCGAATTGAGGCATTGGGTGCTGAGTAGCGGAACGAAAGGCTTCTCATATATACATACATATATAGTTATATTGTTATTTTTTTATTTTAACTAATATTTCGTTAAAAACGTATCTGCTACTTACCTAACTACTTAGTATTTCTTATGAAACTATTATTACAGACAAAAGAAATTCAACTTAAAGAACAATTCGTCTCATGCATTGTCTCGTGATTGATCCATATAAAATCCTATATGAGGCAGCGACCTTTTATTTGTGACTTGCCCTGAGCCTACTGTATCTAATTGAGTATTAGGCCTTAAGGTTGAATAAAGGTTAAGGAGAAAATTACACAAAGACGAAATTGTTTTTTGTTATAAGCTAAGATAATTTTACCAGTGTTTATTTTTTTTCATATTTCTTTTTTTTAGCTTCACGCTCTATCCCGTACATTGCAGGGTAGGCAGAGGGAGCCAGAGAACCTAAGATAAGACACTCTGTTCTCTTTCATCATTTCCGTTCCCCAGTTTCCGCCGAATTGAGGCATTGCGTGCTGAGTGGCGGAACTTAACGCAGCGCTTTACCTTACAATACTAAATATCATTTAATGAAAATAATTTTTGGAATGGGAATCGAACCTACAACCTGTCGCGCTTAAAGTCACACGCTTGTGCCCCTGCGCTACAATAGGACATGAATATTGTATAACTCTAATTGGGATATGTTTAATAAAAATTATATTTTTGTGGAAGCGAAATTAATGAATATTTACAGTATCTGTTAAAGTAATTAGATATATTATTCGGTGAAATGGACACACAAACTACGTAAGGTTAAGCACATTCTACTGTTGAGATGGGTGTGCAGATAATCTTGTCTTTGACTCAAAGGGTATATTAAGCAATTGCTTTCTGATGTCGATCGAATGTTAAACAATCACAATATGATACTGACCGTTTCACTCATTAATTAGTTGAGCTAAAAATATATGTAGATTCTTTTTATTTCAGCTATACGCTTCTATACAGGATGCATATCAGTCAGAGATTACCCAGCCTGAACTCGACACATTGTGTGCTGAGTGGCGATAATAATTCCCACGAGCGGGAATCGAACCAACCAATTCAGTTTAGTCATACAATGTACTGTAATGTAATATACATACGTGACGATAGCTTCAATTGTATATAACTGCTAGTCTTTTTACAAGCTTTTATTTGACTTGCCGTATTAGTCCAAAATGGCCGCCGCAATAAAATGGCGGATTAGATGTATTTGTAGAACCCATCCAACATGGGCATCAAATAAAAGGGTTTAACTTTAAGAATGCTTATTGCCATTGAAAAAGCTAGTTTTTATAAACATATTTTTAATTCATATTTTATCAAAAATCTTAAAGATCATGATGAACTATTTTTAAAAGTTTTCTTTTTATTATTTTTTTTGAATGTAGATACTATTCCTTGTAAAAGGTATGCTTATATGTTTATGTAAGAACAATTTACAAAATATACACTAATTCATACATATTACAAACAGGTTTTACAATTAAGCTAAGTGTCGTTTCACTTACAAATCGTGAAAATAAGGGACAGTTACATTTTAAAAATTTTTAATCTATCTTAAAAAAAAAAAAAATAATAATAATGAGCCCGCAGGGCAGCTTGTGGCGAGCTGTTGGGGAGTGGCGACCCCACGGACCTGAGACCTCCAGAGGGGAATTGTAATTTATCCCCCGCCTCTGGCTTGCCTTCATTGGCCGGCAGATGGAGCGCAAGAGCTATATGCTCGAAAGGGTGGAAGTGCTCAATCTGCGTAATAGCGGGGAAACCCGCTCACGAGCGCACTCGCGATGGTGAAACCGGTGCACACCTCTCAACACCCTTAGCCGACCACACCGATGTTGCGCCCGAGGCACTACGCCGCTTTGTGGGGGCCCATCTAGTGGGAGGCGAGTCACCGTCCGCTAACCTTTCAATTTGAGACTGTTGAAAAGGCGGACGTCCGGTAGTCTCAATCAATAGCCCAGTACTTAGTCCATCCAAACTCCATTCCATAGCCCTATTTTAGTTTTCCATATGTTCCATAGCTCCTACGCATTGACCGGTGACCATCTCTGAGCAATTGGCTATGGTTACTCAGAGATGGATCCCGGTCAATGTGTCAGATTAAAAAATATTGTTGTCTCAAAGGGGCCTCTACGTGTTGGACCTGTGTCCCCACGCAAGCCTTCCAAAGGACCGGGTTCCTTTGAACCCGAGAACCTGTATCGAGATACATAATAATAATGATGTACAAAATGTGTATATATATATAAAGTACATTGAAAAAAAAATATTATGAATTATCTTTACTTAAAATTACCCACCTAATGCGCTAAAACATATTATTTTAAACCTCTTTTCATTAATTAAAGTTAAAAATTAAATTATTCAAAAACAAACAACACCTACGTGAAACAAATCTCAACTGAATAGAACATGCCAATGCACCAGGAAACTGCAACACGATTGCCCTTTAAATTTTATATAGGCTATCATCATGTTAAGCGACGATTTGAAAGGGAACGACGCAATCGCGAACTGACTGTGAAATATGGTGTAGTAAAGATTGAATTTGTAAAATTTGGCTTTTTACACGACTGTCAAAGAAGTGTTATGTTTTTCGTGCGTATCATGTATGTTTATTATCATATCTTCTAAACCCCTGGACAGACATATTAAGGTGTCATTAGACATAACTTTGGAAATTAAACATTCCATCATAGATAATCATAAACGCCTGTCGTGGCGCAGAGGCACAAGCGTGCGACTGTAAACGCGACAGGTTGTGGGATCGATTCCCACTCCAGGAAATGTTAGTATTTTCATTTCCTGGGTTTGGTAATAAGGCAAAGAGCGGCGTTGAGTTCCGCCGCTCAGCAGGCAATGCCTCAATTCGGCGGAAAGTGGGGAACGGATTTGTTGAAAGAGAATGGAGTGTCTTAACACTAGGTTCTTTGGTTCCCTCTGCCTACCCTGCTATATGCGGGATACTGCGTGGAATTAAAAAAAAATCATAGATAGTAAATATTAATGAATTACAATAATAATAAATATTTCAATATTAACTTATTATGTACACATAATAATATTCATTAAATATAAATATATATTTGATGCGCCTACAACTTTAACGTAGCAACGCTAATGAACGATAATTAAAGCGATGTAGCGCTTCATATATATAGCGCTGAAATGTAGGTGGTTTCTATCTTCAACACTCAAGCGCTGTAGCGCTTTATACATAGAGCACAGTAATGCCGATGGCGTTTAGCTTCCCTCTTCATACTTAAAATTTGTTAGCAAATTTATTTGTATAAAATGTACTGTTTCCTTATTTCTATAGTTATAAAGTTCAATTCGCGAAACAAAAACCAAAAAGGACACCGGTGGTCAGGATCAGCTCATGCGCCCGCGAGCGAGACGGATATACAAATTTAGCACTGCGAGAGCGAGAACGATAAAAAATATTAGTGTTTATTTAAAAAAATATGTAATGGCGGCTAGTTTTGAATTGACAAGTGCGTGTTTGAATTTTATAATTAAATTACTTTAAATTCAGTTTTAATAGTTTTTTCTGTGTCTGCTTATTGTGTTGTGAGCGAGTTTCACATATTTGATTGTCGTAGTGGGTTTAAAAACCACTTATGGTATTAATTCATATAGAATGTTGTTTGACGGACTACTTACTCGGTAATAAATTTTGTAAACTTAGTTTTAGAAATAAAGTGCATGTCATTCAGTTAGGCCGTGCTGTCCCAAAATAATACTCAAACTTGAAGAATGCAGAACAGAAAAAGGGTAAGTACAGTCTTGATACAGTATTAAATATTAGTAAGTACATTATATAAATATTTTTCTTTATTTTTTATTTTTTTTAGCTTCGGCTTGTCTTTGATAAATTCTCACCTTTCAAAAACAAACAACAAAAACCCGACTGAACCAATTCTTCAAATTTAGAAGGCAAATACAAACAAACAGTAGGCAATAAAAGCTAGTTATGTGTTATATATTTGAAATGAGTTAATTAAGTCCTTTCATTTGACATCCCACAACGATTTTTCATCAGTGATTCTTTTTTGTTTTTATTCATGACGTAATAACCTTTAGAGGGCACCATATTGAGTTAAGAAAGACGTCACATATATAAGAACACTTGGAGTATCAATACTTATCTAATGACACCTTCATTATATAAACCTGTCCAGGGATTTGGAATATATGACTTAATAAAGAATATTACAAACATACATGATACGCACAGAAAAACATGGCGATCTTTTGACAGTCGTGTAAAAAGCATTTCGAGATTGTCCTACATTGATTGATTGCTACATAAATAGATTGGTAGGTTTAATAGTGTATTAAAATATAAGAGTTTATGAACATGTGCTTATATAATAGGTTATATAAATTTCCAGCAATATTTAAGTCGGGTCTGGCGGTCATCCAGACATTTAGTGACCAAATGCACCGCTATATTTTCAAGACAATTAAACACGTACGTTGGAATCTTGCTTCGTTTTAATGCGCTCTGTGACATTACCCTTGATAGCATCGTAAATATATTTTCGATTCTATATATTCCGATATTTACCGATTATATTTTTTTTAATTTTTACATGTTACTATTTAAATGTTAAAATGTATTAAATAAAAATCATTTACAAGTAAACTCATTTTCTATATTATAATCCAAAAAAGAATTTGCGACATTCCTACAGTGACAAAGTCGAATTCGTTTTAAAGTTGTAGATAGTATAGCAAGGATCTTAAAACCCTTGCAAATAAACTTGCGGGCTACCAGTAGTACAATAACAATTTAATAAAAACTCTTTTATCGTTCTTTTTATTTCGATTTTTATTTCGAAATATGAAATTAGTTACGTTTAATTATAGTCTACGTATATGGGTATAAGCTGTTAGCATAATTTATGGATAATAAGAGATTATATTTGATATTATTTTAAAATATTATTATATTGTTGGAGCATTTAACACGAAGTTTTGTTACAATGATAACTACATGTTTTTTTATCTGTGGGACCCGCCAATACCTAGCGCATTGGCGGGAAAAATAATTATTGAGTCATACTCTGGAGTAGTGGAAAGGGGAGAGGCAAAAATATAAGTTGCTACATAGTACAATAATGACAAATGATAATAAGCGTTAAATCTTATCAATTTCCTTATTTTATTATCTTTGCGTCATGTTTAAAAATATAGATTTGCAAACGCTACAAAATACAGAGCCGGAAAAAAATAATTTTGTAATAACCATAAAGTTGTAATTAAAGAGAATTTATTTTCATAATTTTCTATTATAAAATTTATATTTCCAAAATAAATATACACTTAATAGAATGTGTGAATTTAGAAAAAATAAATAGTACTCTATATATAAATTTTTAACATTATGTTGAAATATAGAAAGATAATTAAAAATTATAATATGTATAACAGGTATGTATATATTATTCAATAATACTTTTTAATAGAACAATTGTAGTTATTATCAATTCCAACTAAAACTTGAGTGAAGAAAAAAATGCAAAGCTTACACAGTTCAAACATAGATGGCGCTGATCGTTTTTACATCGCGCTATCGTTACGTTCTGTTAGAAAGTATAAAGACTCGAGGGAAGTTTTACTAAGTCATACATACAAACTTTCCGCCGAAGGCGGACTGTTATATCTTCACGCTATTTCCCGTTTTTTTGGAAGCGGCTACCTAACTTGGGTGCCGTTTATAATTTAATATCAATAGTAGGGACTCGATATCGAATAGAACATATCGATACCATACTCGGACCTCATGAGTAGGATCAAAAAAAAGTACAGTCAAAAGTATCGATACCTTAATGTATCGAGTGCTTGTCGATAGGGACACAATATCGAATGCAATGTATCGATACTATACTTATGATTACTATCGAAAAAAAAATAAAGACCCAAAAATATCGATACCTCAATGTATCGAGTACTTGTACATGGGGACACGATATCGAACGGAACGTATCCGTACTGTACTCATGACATATGTCGAAAAAAAATGAGTAGTATCGAAAAAAAGTTTCGTACTCATAAAAGTATCAAGTACTTGTTCTTAATCTTAATAAAATACTGCAAATGTTCACATTTGCTAAACGGCATTATGATTCAAAATAAAATAGTTATGCATATGTAGGAAAACAAAAGAAGTGTTGATACTTTTTGGTATCGAGTATTTTGGCTTTCTATACCGATACTTCTTATTCGCCTGTCGTGGGCAAAGGCACAAGCGTCCTACTATAAAAACGACAAGTTGTGGGTTCGGTTCCCACTCCAGGAAATGAAGTATTTTCTTTTCCTGGGTTTGGTAATAAGGCAAAGCGCGGCATCGAGTTCCGCCACTCGGCACGCAATGCCTCAATCCGGCGGTAAGTAGGAAACGGAATTGTTGAAAGAGAACATAGTGTCTTAACACTAGGTTCTCAGGTTCCTTCTGCCTACTGCTATATGCGGGATACAGCGTGAAGTTATAAAAAAAATTATATATAAAATAATAATAATACTTTATTGCACATAAAAGCATACCAATACTAATTGTAAAAATATATAGTACAGGTTAACACCTTATGTGCAATGGCGGCCTTATCACTAAGAGTGATCTCTTACTGGCAACCATTAAAATACAAAAATGTATTGTTTAAATATAAAATTATAAGTATTTTATATAAATGATAATGGATAATTCATTTTCAATTTATAAACGAAAATAATTCTTCAATGTGGGTACAAATACTACATTGTTTATTCAAATGTAACAAAAAACAGGCAACGGATCCATCTTATAAATACACGATGTTTAATTTGGTCAATGTGATGCCTCGAAAACCTTTATCGATGTTTTTCGATGATAATATAGATTCGCTCTTATTTTTTTTACCAACTTCAACGTGTACGTCATTAAATACGAAAGTGTATATTGTACGCCTGTCGTGGCGCAGAGGCACAAGCGTGCGACTGTAAACGCAACAGGTTGTGGGTTCTATTCCCACTCCAGGAAATGTAAAATTTAGTATTTTCATTTCTTGGGTTTGGTAACAAGGCAAAGCGCGGCGTTGAGTTCCGCCACTTAACACGCAATGCCTCAATTTGGCGGAAAGTGGGGAACGGAAATGCGGGATACAGCGTGAAGTTAAAAAAAAAAGTATATTAAATGAAAAGATGTCAGTGTGTGTTTTTTTTTTTCATTTTATATTATTATCTGTAATGCATGATTATGAAAACAATTAGCGTTCTGCACTTTTTCTCGATATAAATGTTTAAGTATGTCAAATTTTATACTCCTGCCGCCCAATTTCGTACTTATTAATGTTTCGACTGTTAGCTGATACAATTACTCAAGATGTGTAGGATCGTACTACGAGAAATACGGGTATAACATTTTCTTTGCGAGTTTAAAAAATATTTGTATAGTCAACAAAATAAGTATTCATGAGGCAAAATAGAACTTCCTATTTTTTTTTGTAGTACGTCTAGAGGATATAGAACATTTACATAACTACTGTAATGTAATAAAAATATACATTTCTTTTTTACTGTAAAATAAAATATTTTTTTATACGTAATTTTATTTTTCTTTCAATATTTAAAAAAATCATTTCAAAATTCATTCAAATGTATAAGCAACTGTTTTAGAGATTATATTAAAGAGGCTTAGAATGAGTTAACATTTAATAAATTCATATTCGTCTTTGCATCATTTTTGAAGCAAATATTGTTTTTGCGGCGTCAAGTTTTATTTTAGATAGGAGGGTCGTCGGAGATAACTTAGTGTTACACTCCCATTGTCTATGGTAGAATTCAAATCGGCGCTTTATCTTACCAGAGTGTGAGATGAATATATATATATAATTATTTCCCCGAGTAGGAATCGAACCTACAACGTGCTTACAGTCGCTGTTCCACTGCGCCACTATGGATTCTAAATACTAAGTACCTATACATAACACGACAGTGCCAATACTTCCAAATATTCATTAAATACAATGATTTAACTGTATTATAGGTATTTTGAAAATAATTGTAATATAGATATTTTAAATGACCAAAGTAGGAACAGAACAGGTGTCAGGGTAATTTATATATACTGATTTCAATTTGAAAGTGTCGTAAATATTCTTTTAGCAAAGTGGCTTTTAAAAATAAATATTTTTATCTTTTATTAAGATATATCTTAGCTAATTAATAAAATATTAAGATATATTTTAGCGTATATTTGGCATTTCCAATTCAATATTTGGTTGTATACCCCATAAAACTGCTTATGCAATAACACATAGGATTTATGGCCATCTAAGAATAACAAAAAAATAGCCGAGTGCGTAAAACTGACAAATCCAGCTTAAGTTGGGTAAATAATTTTTTAGGTAACGACTTATTGCGCAAGAAAGACTTTGTATCCTCACGGACACCTTTTGTAAAAGGATCCATGTTTTTTCTTTGAGTCACATAACAAATTGTATGGTGTTTTCAAATATATTGAATGTTGTTTTTCCTAAAACATCTAAATAGATTTTTTAATAAATATCACATTTTAAACGGAAAAAGAAAGGAATGTCAAAATAAAAATATTTTGACATTATGTACAGTACTAGTACGCCTGTCGTAACAAATAGTCAAGCGTGCGACTAGACGCGACAAGTTGTGGGTTCGATTTCCACTCCAGGAAATGTAAAAGTTTAATATTTCTATTCCTTGGGTTTGGTAACAAGGCAAAGCGCGGCGTTGAGTTCCGCCACTCAGCACGCCTCAATTCGGTGGAAAGTGGGGAAAGGAGTGTCTTAACACTAGGTTCTCTGGTTCCCTCTGCCTACCCTGCTATATACGGGATACAGCGTGAAGCTAAAAAAAAATTTACAGTACTCTTTGACTATCCTGTTCTTCAAGAAAAATCTAAGAAAGAAAAAGTATTTGTGATAACTTAAAGCATTGTTAGTTAATATAAAATACCTTATAATTGTATTGAAATTCTATCTGAAAATGGACTGTAAAGATTTCAGCTCTTGGATATCTCCCAAGTCAATAGTCAATTTGTAGCCAATTATTACTACACGTTCTTGTAGCTAAGTTGATAGTATTATAAGTAGAACAGTAAAAGTAAAAAGCTTCATGTACAATTGCATGTTTGTCTCATTAAAATGACAAACACATTCAAATTAGTATGTGTTTGTTGAACTAAATATTTATAACATTATGCCAAAATATATAGTAAAATACCCTCTCTCTCTCTGTTTTAATCACTCGGTTCTTTCGATATTTATTCGATTGCAAACTACAACAAGAAGACACGAAGACTATTAAACGGTCCTGTTAAAGCATCCGGGCTTTTAGCTTGACTTTGAATCGCAAGTAGAAACGATGGGTTCGGCACTTGCAAGGTAAATCTATTGATTGCTAAGGAGTTTCTTCTGTTATTTTAAGTCCCATCTAGGTAGATATAGGATAGGTATCCTATGTGAAATCATCCTGGCGCAATAGGCCAACGTTTGACTGTAAATGCGTTGGTCGTAAATGCGATTCCCACTCAGGAGCACTAATAGATTTTAATTATTTTCACATTTGTGCTCTGGTTGCAATAAAGTTGATTTCTAGCATCTTAATACGCCATATTTTGATTTCGGAAAGAAAGTGGTAAACGCAGTAATAAGGTAAATAATAAATACAAACATTGAAGATACATACAATTAATGTCAGTATAGTGTAATTATGAAGAGGTTTATTCTAAATGAATAAAACGCTTTAGAGATTAAGTAGGCCGTACAATTTACACGAAATAAGCGTCTAAAAAACTTTTCCTTCACGCTTGAAGTGATATTTAAAGGTATTTCATTCGTTCCACTGAAATTTTCATAATTATAAAAATGTTGCATTTTTTTTACAGAACTTGCTGAGATAATATTTCAAAGGGTGAAAGTGATAAATTACACGATGGTAAATTCAAAAGAATTATTATTTTTGTATTATGGAGTGCAATCTTGCAGTAAAGTAATTTGTCATATAAAATTTGGCTGTAATAAATTTTACTAAGCTTCTATTTACTATACGTGTATTAATATACTATTCCAATCTTATGAAAGACACTATATTTGTGATGTGCAAGTATTAAGGTTAATATAAAATAAGGAATTATTTTTATAAAGCAATTAAAAATAATTACTTATTCGTTATCCCCGTCATCCTGGTAAAGACTAAGTCCCTAGTATGAAAATTGTATATCATCGGTTCTGGACATAAGTACAATGTAATGTATAGTGCAAATTTTCAAGCAATTTCGACGTTAAAAAGTTGGCTTAAATAGCGTTACAAGATTTTATTACATTAATTGATAAATTTATAATTAAAACTTTAATAATAAAAGAAAAAGTATTATTATTATAAAAAACTACTTGTCGGATCTTAATTAATTTTATTGGAATCGCATCGCCACATACATTTAATGATTTTTTCATTAAAATTAGTTACCTCAGTGAAAAGTTTGCGGTAACACAGATTAAAGAAATAGTCGAATCCTCCTCCTCCTCCTTCTTCTTTTTGCAGTCAGTTATTAAATACAGGTGAGGATTATAAAAATCAAGTATGTATAGACAGAATAGTATACTGATAACCGATGGGGAAGAAAGGTTCTCGAGTCGCGACCGAGAACCTTTCTTAAAACCGGAAGGCGTAGCGTGGGACGGACCCCCACTAGATGGACCGACGACCTGATCAGAAATGCGGGGAAGCCCTGGACGCCGGAGGCATACACTAGTGCTACATGGCGTTCTATGGGGGAGGCCTATCTGAATCTAGAACTGTGCATATATAACTAAATCTATAACTCGCAAAATAACTGAAATCATAGGTTATATCGAGTTACAATAGATTACAAAAATATATAAATATGTATCTATAAAAAAATCGATTCAATTTTTGCGGAAGATCATTACATTATATTAGAATTTATATATTTTTTATAGGTAAGCAGCGGAAGCAAGTAATAAATATAAAACATTTTTACGGCATTTTCAATGGTATAATACCTCACTTTGCCTTACAAATTTTTGTTTGTGAAAATTCTATTTAAGAAAAATAAACAACACTACAAAAGACTACAGAATAAAGAGAATCATCTACCTTTTTATATTTTAAAGAATTCCAAAATAAATTATATATTTATTTAAAAAAATAATATTATAAAAACTTAATCTATGGCCATTATGGCGCAGTGGGACGGCGTCTCGTAATTGTAACGTAAACCATTGGCTGTGCGTTCGATTCCCACTCGAGGGAATGACTAATCATATTTAAATTACTTTTATATCGGCACTCTGGCAATGTGCGGCGTTAAGATCCGCCGCTTAACGCGCCTTTTCACCAATTTGGGCGAAAAGCCAGAACATAATGTCTTGACACTAGGATCTATCTGACTTTGTTTTTTTATGGATAACGGATGGCAATCGAGCAGAAGGACCACCTGATGGTAAGTGGCTACCTTTGCCCATAGACATCTACAACACCAGTGTTGTAAATGGGTTGCCTACCTAGACTATACAGATGGAAGGGGAGGACAATGTAGTAGTTCGCTATCGGAACCACCACATTCTGGGGAAAGGATGGGGTAGGGTAGGGGAAAACCTGGCTTACATGCCATCGAACCGGAACACATCATAAGACATTTGGTGGTTCGTCTTTGAAATGATAGTGGTCGCGAGCCAGACGGAGAACGAACCTCGTACCACCAAACTACTGGACGTTACAAAGCGGCGGAGGTGAATTGTATTCTAACCCCGTCCCCTTACAGGGAGAACTCGTCGGAGTACTCGTAGTGCTTCTATTATAAAAAAATATATAGGTTAAATATGTAGTAATTTAGTGACAAAAAAAAAATAATGCGAATACTTCTTAAATATATAATATTGAAAAAAAAAAGCGTATAAAATTTTATTTGAATAATACAAAAGCTTTGCACGAGATAGAAAGCACACTGTTAGATAACATAATAGGACATAAATATTGAAAAGAGAAAAATGTTATATTTTGTAAGCTTTAAGAATAAGTATGAATATGCTTACTGCGTTTTTATTTATTTTTAACTTTAACAAAGAAGGAGGTACTCAATTTGACTGTATTTTTTTACTGGGTGAACCAATTTCTTTCGCTTCTGATATGGTCCCAATTACATTTAGTTAAGATCTGGTGAGTAGTTTTAGAGTTATTCGTAATAATGTTACTTTTTTATCTTAAATATATTATAGGTGTAAATATGCTTTTATTTATTTTCATTTTGTAGCATCCCCCGCGTTTTATCGCGAAAATATTGTAATATGATTATCTGTTATCTGTTTACCGATTTCCTCGCCTTCAGATAATGTCCGTGAATATGATTATTTTGGTACTTTTACATAGATTAGTTGTGGAGCAGTGTAAAAATTTGCCTGTGAATGCGATTGATTTTGGGTTCGATTTTCATTCTCGGAACAAAAATTGCCGCTCTGCTAAGATAAGGTGCAGCGTTGAGTTTCGATTTACTACACGGAATATCCCGATTACAGGTGGAAAGTTTAAAATGCAAATGTCTTAACATTATGTTCGCTCTGCCTACCTTTCTATGCAGCACTTGGTTTATGAATACAGATATTGATATTGGCAGGCATTTATTTTAAATTCGGCGGAAAGTGAGGAACGGAAATGTTAAAATGAGAATGGAGTGTCTTCACACTATGTTCTCTGGTTCCCTCTACCTACCTTATGTGCTATGTGCGAGATACGGCGTAAAGCTATGCTAAAGTTACTTTTTTTTAATAATTCTCGCATTAAGCAAATTTTTAAATTTTTAAATTCGTTAAGGTAATTATAATTACGGCAAACGTTAAAGGATTCTTCAAAAGGGGAATAAATAGGTTTTTGAAGGGTCGGCAGCGCGTAAGTGATGCCCCTGGTGTTGCAAGCGTCCATAGACCACGGTAACCACTTACCATCAGGTGGGCCGTGTGCCTTGTTGCCACCGTCGTGGTATAAAATAAATAAATAAATAAATAAAAAAAAAATTAAAGTAACATTCACAATCTCTTGCACTATCTAACTAAAGTTTGTTTAACTGTTGCGATTAAAAATTCATGTACATTAAAACATGGCGAAGATAACTGAACTGAACCTTTGAAATGGAGTTATTTATGAGTTTACTTTTTTAGTCTTAAGCTTCTTTCACACACCACGTTTTAAATATTAAATAGATATAAAAGTAATTGTATAATACATTTGAGGCTACGGTAGTGCAGTGGGACAATTTTTTTTGGGACAATGTTAGATGTAAACACGATTGGTTGTGGATTCGATCCCCACTAGGAGGAAATATAACACTAAAATTATTTTCATATATTTTGTTTTGGTCAAATATACCGTGGCGTTGAGTTTCGGCATTCAGCTTGCAATATGGTTATGTATGGTTAGGTAGAGAGAGCAGTGTGGAAAGTGGAGGTTAAACCTCTAAATCTACACTTTGGTCGTAAGTCCCAGGCACTCTCCAAACTCCTCTCTGCAACGCGATTGGCCCGGCACTCGCCCGGTGAATCCAGGGATTGCTAAGGAGTTTCTTCTCGGGCGGAAAGCGGACAAAGGAAGGAACACTAGATTCTCTCTGACTATCCCGCTATGCCGGGATGCAAGTGTCACGAGGGAAAAAATACATAATTTTAAGCGAACTCAATGTTCACAACACGTTTTAAGAAATTGGAATGATTTTACTTTTAACAAGATTTAGATTCAAAATACTTCATATAAAACCGCTACCATAGTCAAAGTCAAAGTCAAAGTCAAATAATTTTATTCAAAATAAGAAGTTACAAGCTTCATTTTTTGAACGTCAAATAATTTACCACCGGTTCACTAAATTTAATGCCTCAGACCTGAGAAGAACCGGCGCAAGAAACTCAGCGGGATTTTTTTTTTATTCGACAATGGTTTACAATTCTTTATTATTGGCAATGATACCTTTGAAACAGACTGGAGCGAGCATTTCATTCCCAAGGTGTGTTATCATTTATAAAATCACTAATTAGGTAATAACCTTTAACACACAAACGTCGTTTTACATTTTTTTTAAATTGTAAAATGGAAAGTTCTCGGACGTTGTCTGGGATCCTATTGTAAATATGTGTTTTATCCAACATTTAGTGTACCTAAATGAACTAGTTATTATAAAGTCTATTCCTGTCTATTTAAAATTAATTAAATTAAGTAACGGATATAAATTTTAATGTATGCATCTGTAAATACCCTAATATCGCGTGTTTTCTGAAGACGTTTGAGTAACACTGACGGAACTGCTTTAAAGCACGCGAGGGCATACTTTTGAACTCTCTCGGTCCAAAACGCCTCATAAGCCTTTGGCGACTGTAAACTATTATTTTAGCACTATTTCAGTTATTTCGAGAAATAATAGTATCATTTGTTTTGCTTTTACGCGTCCCCTGTATCGTTTTTGGCATGTGAGGGGAATCTTATTTCACTTATAAAAATCATATTATATCTTACGAATTCTTTTTTTTAGCTTCACTCTATATCCCGGCACATAGCTGGTAGGCAGTAGCACTTGAGAACGTAATGTTACGACATTCCGTTCTCTTAAGACTTCCGTCTTAAGGCGAGTGGCGGAACTCAACGCCGCGGTTTGCTTTGTTCCCAGAGGTCTCAATTAAAGAAATCACATTATAGAATATTATTATACATATAACCGCAGTGTAGTTTTATTGCTATTCAAGGGATTTAAACGTGCTTGCCAAATTTATTTCTAAATAATAAATACGTCGTGAGATAAATCTGCAGATCTAAATTTTATATGAAATAAGTACAATAATATCGCCAATTATTCCACTTAAAATATATAACAAGCAGGAATGTTATGATATTGAGTTTAGCCAAAAGGAGAAGCAAATAAGTAAACATGTATACGAAGATATTTAATGATCCAGTAATATAAGCAAGCTTACCTCGACGTGAGGCCAATACACATGCAAAAATTACTTAATATGAAAAATCTTTGTGTTCAAGTATATTTTGCGTAGGCGCAGCGTTGAATTTCGTCACTCAACAAACGTGTTTTGAGAAAGAGTGTCTGTTCTTGTTGTTTTACCTGGTTGAGATATCGAAAATATTTTATATACAAACTTCACCGATTGTAAACTGAATCAACAATAACTACGTGTTGTTGTAAATATTTTATTATTTTAAAGCATATCTATGATAATTGTATGACGTATGGATAAGCAGCATTAGAATTCATAATTCAAGTACTTTAAAATCGATATAACAGAATTTAAGTTATTTTTTAAAAATCACAAATAATATTGAATAATAAGATATGTTTTAAAATCCAAGCTTAGGATAGTAAATAAGTGTATTAAAATTCAGTATAAAAATATGTCGCTAGAGAATCTTTATAAAGAATTTCAATATAAGCGTATTTCTTAACTTCTATAATATGTCGTCATATCATGAAAATGCAATTGCAATGCATAAATATAGCAGCTTCACACTTTATCCAGTATAACAAGATGATCAAAGAGAATCTAGTGACTAGACACTCTTTCGCCACCTACTGCTTGAATTCTGAGACATTCCGTGTTAAGAGGCGGAACTCAACGCCGCGCTTTATCCTTCACCAGAACGGAGAAATAAAAATAATTTAAATATAATCACTTCCGCAAGTGGGAATCGAACCCACGAGCATTCGCGTTTACAGTCAAACCCTGTCCCGCCGCGCCACAATGGTCTCCACTTTTATAATTTTTCACTTTTACAATTAATACGTGAAGGTAAACTTAAAGGTAAATTTTGTACCCCTTTTTACGACTATTTTGAGGATGGAAGAGTAAGAAATTTGGAACAGTTAAAGTTAATATAGAGAAGAAGTGCAAAAAACGTTTTTTTTTTTTAATTTCACGCTGTATCCCGCATATAGTAGAGTAGGCAGAGGGAATCTTAGAACCTAGTGTTAAGACATTCCGTTCTCTTTCAACAATTCCGTTCCTCACTTTCCGCCGGATTGAAGTATTGCGTGCTGAGTGGCGGAACTCAACGCCTTCGCTTTGCCTTGTTACCAGAATTCAGTAAATGAAAATACAACCTGTCGCGGTTACAGTCGCATGGTTGCGCCTCTGCGCCAAGACAGACGTAATTTATAATAATGTAATACTTCTTCTTCTTTTAGTGCCTCTCCAACTAGTGAAGGTTGGCAGTCAGCTTCGCATATTCAGTCCTATTCCTGGCAGCATGGAATAGCTCTACAGCGCTTTTGATTCCCGTCCATTCGCGGATGTTCCTAAGCCATGACTTTTTTCTGCGGCCGATTCTCCTTCTTCCAGCAACTTTTCCCATCATTATCAGTTGTAACAGTTCGTATCGGTCATGTCTAAAGACGTGCCCTAAATACGAAACTTTACGCTTTTTGACAGTTAGCAAAAGCTTGCGTTTCTGGTTAACCCGTTAATGTAATACTTAGACATATATTAATATTATAAATTAATAAAATATATAGTACCACTGGTTTGACACTTACTTATGTGTAAAATGACGTATTCATTGCCAAGTCAAACCGCAAACAAGGTCTCTAGTAACGCGTAAATATACTTGCAATTTTTATCGTCTATAGTGTACGTGTGACTTTGAAATTAAATGTAACTGTAATTTTATTGACTACATCGCCCATGAAACTGAAATACAGTAATGTTCGCACACTTGACTTATCACTTGACTAATTGAGCGTGCGATTTTACTGCCAATTCAAAAGTGTTTTACTATAGTAAATTTCTAGTGTTATGATGTTTACAAAGAGTTTTAACATTTTTTTTTTGTTTTTTATGGAAAGGACAAGGCAAACGAGCGTTCGGGTCACCTGATGGTAAGTGATCCCCGCCGCCCACGGCCCCGTGTAACACCAGAGGAGCTACAGGTGCGTTGCCGGCCTTTGAGGTGGGAGTAGGCGCGCTTTTTGAAGGTACCCATTTCGTATCGACCTGGAAAAACTGCCGCAGGTAGGCCATTCCACAGTTGAGTGGCACGTGGAAGGAAATTCCTTCGAAACCGCACAGTACTGGAGTGCCACGCATCCAGGTGGTGTGGATGGTATTTAAGCTTGTGGCGTACTGTGCGGTTTGAAAATCCTGCGGCAGGAATCAGGTCAAACAATTCCCCAGAACACTCCCCGTGATATATGCGATAGAGAACGCACAACGAGGACACGTCTCTACGCAACGCCAAAGTGTCAAGCCCTGCACAGATTACCGGGTCCCCAACGATTCGAATGGCTTCGAATCGTTGGGGACCCGGAATTCGAATTCGAACCCGGATTCGAATGTTGTATGCGATCAAATGGTTCAAGCTGATACTGGGGTGCACCAGCCCAGAGGTGAGAACAGTACTCCATATGAGGCCGAACCTGAGCCCTATACAGGGCCAAACGGTGTTTTGGCGTGAAGTACTGTCTCGCTCTGGCGATAACACCCAGTTTCTTCGAGGCCAACTTGGCCTTGCTTTCCAGATTACATTTTATTTGTATGAAAATTAAACTGTTTATAATATACATATTGTTTAATATATTTATAGATATTAATAAACTTAAATAATAATTTTAAAATATGCAATAAAAAGTTAAATTATTACATTAAAATTAAATGGTTCTCGTCAAATTTAAGTGGTAATACATCCGAAACCCTAGCTATTATATAAAATAATCATCTAAATTGATTCACCCAGTATAGAGTTGTGCGGTAGTTTACATAGACAAAATACAGTCAAATTGAGAAATTCCTCCTTTTTTGTCGTCGGCTAAAAATAGAACTCGAATTCATCAGAATTTGTTCATCACAAGCGTGCGACTGTAAATGCGACAGGTTGTGGGTTCGATTCCCACTGCAGGAAATGGAATTTTCCATTTCCTGGGTTTGGTAACAAGGCAAAAGCGCAGCGTTGAGTTCCGCCACTCAGCACGCAATGCCTCAATTCGGCGGAAAGTGGGGAACGGGGTGTCTTAACACTAGGTTCCCTCTGCCTACCCTGCTATATGCGGGATACAGAGTGAAGCTATGTATATATGTATGTACTTGAAAGCATTGTCACCTTAAATTAATAATTATACTAATGCATTTTATGAATATCTACACAGTTTATTACTTTTTTGTGACTTTCAAGGCAAGCACTAGTGCTTGTCTCGTCTAACTGTCTTAGTACTAGTACTAAGACAGTTTGACGAGCCATAAACTGAAAACCTCGATTACTTTAGTTAATACAGTAGAAAATTCATATATTTTCAATACATTGATAAAAGTGGGGAACGAAAATGTTCATAGAGCGGAACACTCCGTTAAGACACCTTAACATTATACCCTGTACAAGTTTAAAAAATGTAAAATATATAAAAATAACATATAACACAAAAGTCCCTATAGATTCAAGCGTTATCCGAAAATTTTAAGACTTTTTATTGCTTCAAAGCAAAATTTAAATAGCAATACTGAAAATAATAGACGTTTATATAATGTTACATCGGTCAATCGGAAGGGATGCGAATAACAGCCAGTAACTGTTACAAATATCGATTACAAAAAATCATTATTAAAGATCATTGTTAAGTTATATTGTTAAGGTATATTACGAACGGGGTTTCTTTTTGTTGGGGTCTCTTTGGCTAGTGGTTGGGGTCTCTTTGGCTAGTGGTTGGGGTCTCTTTAGCTGATATAACTGTTTTTGAAAAAATAAGGTAAAAAAAAATAATTCTATTTTGAATTATGCATTCCATCGTATTGTCGTATCGATATTTTCTGTTTCCGTCACTAATTCGTCTGTCAAAAAGATCAAGCTATCCTTTACAGGTACTTAGGTTCCCTCTGCTATAGGCAGATGCCATGTGAGGAATGTTGATCAAAGGCGGCAAATGAGCAAAAGAACCACCTGATAGTAAATGGTTACTTTCGCCCATAGACATTTACAACATCAGAATTGTATTAAATGAAACTATTTTAACCGGTTTAATCGCGTATATTTCAGTATTCATTGTTTTTTTTTAACTTCACGCTGTATCCCACATATATCCGGGTAGGCAGAGGGAACCTGAGAACCTATTGTTAAGACACTCCGTTCTCTTACAACAATTCCGTTCCCCACTTTCCGCCAAATTGAGGTATTGCGTGTTGAGGAAATTGTTCGAAAATACATTTTTGGAAACCCAGCGTTTCGAACACTTTATAGTAAGCAGTCTACCTGTGACCACGGACTACACAAAAAAATCACGAAATTCAAAGTGCTCATTATTAGAATTGTATTCTAACCCCGTCCTCAACAGGGAAAAAAGAAGATAAAAAAATAACGACACACAGAATTGTTTGAGCTATACATTAATTACTATGCTAAGTTATTGTTATCCTAATTAGCATGAATAACATCGTGTTTGTGAAGCATCAACCAAGGCCGTACTATAAACCTTTCTATTACGGCATGCAAATAAGGTGCCGCCTTAGAATTAATATGATATGATTTAAATATTTTACAGCACAGGTAAAGTATAATTTTAAAAATATGTTCTATCAGATATTTTGGCAAAGTGGAACTACGTCGAGTGTTATATAAACGGTTATAAGATTGATCCCCAATTGAGGGAATGAGTACACTTTTTTTGGTTTCCGTAATGGTAAGATAAAGCACAGCGTTGAGTTTCACTCAATGTCTAGATTTTGGGCGAAAAACGGAATCGGAGTGTTTTGTTACTAATTAAATATAGAAATGCAAGAGTAAAGCGTGAAACTACAAAAAAAATGACCAAGCAAAATGACATGGAATTTTAACTTTACAATATGAAACTTTCATTTCACTGTTACGTTATTAAATAAAACTTTTCAGAAGTGTCACTTCGAGTATATCAAAAGTCCGTGGTTAGGGACCCGTAGTGTCCGCGTCGTCAATTAACATTGTCATATCTTTCATATTGCGTGTGTATATCATTTTACTTTTCTATTTTTCGCATACAAAAAAAATCCATGACTACCAAAGACAATAATATCAAACCCAGGATGAAAATACTAACACTTCCTGGAGTGGGAACTGCACCCATAAAATTCATTTTCTAAAATTTCTGAATCGTTCTTTTCTTCAAACTTCAAAATTCAAATGTAATACATTTTTTTTTGATTTCCAAATTTATCTTTTTGAAACAATAAGTTGTTTTGAATAAAGTGAATTTAAAAATGACAATAAATGAATTTGAAGTTGAAAAGAGCAAGCTTAAAACCAAAAAGTAAATTTTGAAATCCATTTCGTGAATTCATTTCTAAATTGAAACTATTGCTTAAAAGAATGAATTTGTAGTTCTAAACCTATATCTAATCTTTTATTACAGATTATTATAACATTCATGACGTTTTTTTTGTTAGGAACAGAATATTGTTGATATTAGAGATAATGTTATAATTGCTATAAAAAATATGCCAGGTTTTCCCCTATCCCATCCTTTCCCCAGAATGTGGTGGTTCCGATAGCGAACTTGTCCTCCCCTTCCAACTGTATTGTCTAGGTAGGCGCGTAACGTAACGCATTTACAAAACCTCTGGTGTTGTAGATGTCTATGGGCGAAGGTAGCCACTTACCATCAGGTGGTCCTTCTGCTCGTTTACCACCCGTTATCCATTAAAAAAAATGTTTATTTGTAATTTATATTTTTTGTGAAAGAAAAATTGACAATTTTTTCTTGTTCCTCATAACAAAAAGATTTCCTTTGCCGTTGGCATTTCTGGTCACATAAACAATACTCATTTATTCTATAATACTTGTAAAGACCTAATTAAATAATATTTATTTACGAAATTACTCATTGGTTTTCATTTATATTTCAAATAAATAGAAAAAAACATATTGCGTTTACAGTTTGTCTTTGTAGTCAAATTGTGAACGAGAGCGATTGTAGGTTCTATTGCCACTCGGGAAATAATGATATGTAAATTATTTTCATTTCTCCATTCTCGAATTCGAATGGAAAGTTGAGGACAGAGTGTCTTGACGCTAGATTCTCTTAGAAAAAATATACTAAAAAGATGTGAGAAGTCGAGGGACACCCGGATGGAACGTAAAAGTAAGTACTTAATAATCGTCGCGAACTAACTCAACAAAAATAATCGTCGCAACACCACACTTTTCATTGCGAAATAGAAAAGACGAAAGGAAAATATCTGGCTTGCTGTCTATGAGAGACAGACAGTGAAACACGCGCACGTCGCACCACTTACAACTATAGCAAAAAGTGTCGTTACAACTTTTGGTCTTAATTTTTTCCATCTAGCCATCTTCGTAGGAACTTCGTAAGGAACTTCGTTTCAAAATAATAATCACATCAATTACTTAACTACTCCATAGTTATGATTTCTTTAAAAACACTTATCTAGAAGTTTCACAGTTTAAGTTAAAAAAGTGAGAATAAAAAAATAAGGCTACAACTTTATCAATTTTCTATAATAAACGAATTTTTATATTCCGAACATTGAGATCGCGGGTTGATTACACTCTCTTTTGTCCTACACTTCATCAATTGAGGCTTCGAACTTTTTAATATCTTTTGTAATCGTATTTTCTTTATTCTGAGTATATTTTAATATTTAAAAGTTTTTGACACCACTGGGCACAGGATAATTGTTTCACTGCTATAGTTGTAGGTTCAATTCGACATCAAGGATGTTTATTAAAAAAAAAAAATGCTTCACCAGTTTGCGTAAGTATAGTTCGGCATTTGATCGACGTTCACCTTAAATGTATGTTTATTTCAAATAGCAAATATAATTATTAGATATTAGAATTATAGTGAACTATAAATTGGAAACGTGTAAGTGTAAAAAAACTATTTAAGCAGTAATCAGAATAAAATCATTTTTCATATTCAAAGTGTTAATAACTTAGGAAACGAATTACATTTCGGCGCGGGTTTGAATCCCGTGGCGTTCAAAATTTTCATACGTTTTATGAAAATAAGATCAATTAACTTACCAGTGGTTCTCTGTGGGTCTATTTGAGCGTGCAATATAGAAAAGCCAGGCGCGATAATGGCGGGTAGGGTCCGTGAGCGTAACAGCGGTGGCGGCCCTCGACGACCGACCATCGCTTCCGCCGCCGCTGCTGCTGCTGCCGCCGCACTAGATACGAAAAATTAATTATTAAGATTTAATAAGAAAAGAAACCTCCTTCAAAAAAATGCGCTAAAAGTACAATTATAACGAATAACTGAGAAAAAAAAAGTCAGATCATAACTAAATTTAAATGGGACCGTATCAGAAGTATAAGAAGAAGCTAGCTATCATATTACAAAAAAACATCTAAATTGTGGTGGGGTCTTCACTCTCCTCCCTGGGGAGGAGGGGTGATGGCTTCAGGCTCTTAGGCCTATGGCCATGGGAGTCTTCTCCGTCCATGAACATGGGCGGGTCTTCGGGTTGGCCCATAGAGCCTCTGTAGGGGTTCTGTCTACAATTTCGGTTCGATCTAAATTGAGTCACCTAGTATAAAGTTATGCGGTGATAAGCATTAGAAAAAATTAAATTGAAATACTCCCATATTTTTGAAGTCGGCTAAAAATAAAATATGTATTATATTTAATATAGTTAAAAAATATTAATATAAAATTTTATTATATATATTAATATGTTTTTAGACTTTCACCATCCGATATGCGGAAATATCTGAACTTATATCGGTCGATTATTTGTAAAGATTTATTATGTTAGCCAGGTTTTCCCTCTCCCATCCCATCCTTTCCCCAGAATGTGGTGGTTCCGATAGCGAACTACTACATTGTCCTCCCCTTCCATCTGTATCGTCTAGATAGGCAACGCATTTACAACACCTCTGGTGTTGTAGATGTCTATGGGCGAAGGTAACCTTTTACCGTCAGGTGGTCCTTCTGCTCGTTTGCCATCCGTTATCCATAAAAAAAAATGTCAAAAATGAACATGTAAGCCCGACAATCAGAGTAAAGTGGATGCAGAGTATTTAACAAGTAATCAAATTATACGTTTTTCTCTGTAAGAAATATTGGACAAAATTTAGCTTTTTATTATTAACAACTTCTAACATAACTTTTTTTTTGTTTTTTTTACCCGACTGTCAAAGGAGGATTATGTTTTTCGTGCGTATCGTGTATGTTTGTAATATTCTTTATTACCTCATATCTTCCAAACCTCTGGACCGAATTATATAATTAAGGTGACATTATAGGTATACATACATACATACATACATTATAGGTATTGATACTCCAAGTTTTCTTAGATATGTGACGTCACTTTTAATTCAATATGGCAAAAAAATCGTTGATGGGTACCGTGTGTGAAACGAAAGGATTTTTAGCTTAGATTTATTATATATATTGATAGATTTCTAGATTAGCACATTTCAAATATATAACACATAGCTAACTTTTATAGCTTACTTTATTTGTACTTGCTTTCTAAATTTGAAGAATTGGTTCAGTCGGGTTTTTTGATCTTTATAATTATGTGTTATTATATGAAGCTAATACTTATGATACTGTTTCTGACTTATTCGTGATAACTTTACTATTTAATGTATTTTACTTAAAATCGATTTTCTATAGTAAATACAAGGAAGAGGATGAGATAAACGACATATAGCTCAACGCAGTAATTTAATAACCGCCTCTCGGCAAAGCCGGTGTAGTGGGCGCAGCCACCACTTTAATCTAAGTAGACCTTCAATACATAACACTAAGAAATATCTATAAACGCAATTTCCAGATTCTTCATACGATAGGATATGAATAGGTGTCTATAATATTATAGATATGAAAAATGTGTTTTTATTTAGGTTTTCACACGTAGATCTATTAAATTGATTTAATATCATGAATTTTATAGTACACGTATAGTCAAGAAGCTAAAACATTTAAGAAAAATAATATTAATGTATAAAATATATAAAAAAGATGAGAACATATAATATGATCAGAAAGGCTTTGAATTATAACTGAATTATATTTTTAAATAACACGGTAGGCAGGGGGAATCGGAGAAAATAGTGTTAAAACACTCCGTTCTCTTATTGCCATATCCGTTCTCCACTTTCCTTAGCCACCTGTCGTAGGGCAGAGACACAAATGTGCGACTGTAAGCGCGACAGATTATGGGTTCGATTCTCACTCCAGAACATAAAAATATTAAATAATACTTATTAATTTCTATTCTTTGCTCTTTGATAACACGACAAAGCGCGGCGTTGAGTTCCGCCACTCAGCGTGCAATACCTCAATTTGGCACAAAGTGAATGATGTTTTGCCAATAAAGTACGCTTTCAGTGTCTTAAACTACTTAGAATTTTATGATCATTGACTGTCATTTACGGACACCAAAGCGAGTGAAGCCGCGGGTAACAGCTAGTTTTCTTTCAATATGAGCAGAGGTTGAAAATTAACGCTCCACTTTTTCGCTTGTACAGTTAACTGGTGAATGTTTTATAAGTATAATACAAAATTTTAAAAGGAAACTTTTAAAGTGTAAAATAAATGTCCACTGGGAGAAGGAAAGCCCAGGGATATATTTAACACGAATGATCGTCCGATAAAACGATACAAAATACTTTAAAAAGGACTAAAAGGAGCTTTTCATCTTGGAAAATGAAAGTGGTATTTATAATAAATAACTTTCTGTATATAACTTATATTTCATAATAGTAAATAGCGTTCACTTTTATTTGTCACGCTTTTTTCTCTATAGCTGGGTGGTAGTGAGAATAAACCTACTATCAAAACACTCCAAATTCCACTTTCCGTCTGAGACATTGTAAATTGAGTAATTGAACTCAACACTTCTCTTTGCTTTACCTGATGATGAATTTTTAAAACATTCTTAGGCTAATGGTTCCCATGGTTAACAAAGTGACTGGGGCTACCGTAGTAAACATACAAATTGTTTTCTAGTCCCATTTTACAAATTAAATATTTATGTTAATATTTATTTAGAAACTTCACCATATTCTCTTAAATTGCAAAATCTTACATAAAACCTGACTGTGTGAAATAAGATATAAACAATTAAAAAACATATAATAAATAGCCATTGAAAAAAGGATTAATTTATTAACAAGTATATCAGAATTTAGTAGTAGTGCCGTAAATATCTTGACTTCCAGACTTTAATGAAGTACTTGTAGTGCTTAAGGTTACATATACATCTTTAGTTTTATTGTTCCCTTCATTAGACAGCGTATTGTTTGGTAAACTATCGAGACCCTTGGAAACGCTGGAATTGCTTAGTTCTAAGCCTTTTCTTAATAGACTTTCATGGAAGTTAGTGTTTAAGATGTTATCTCTTTTAAATGTATTTATAGTTTGTCTTTGTTTATTACAAAGTTTTCTTGATAACACTGGACCTATAAAAATAACATACCCAAAATATTAATATGAATATATAGTTGATGTTATAATTTCACATGAATTATGTTATTCTATCTTACCACTCAATAAATCATTTAAGCCAGGAATATTAGGATAACCTTCGCCAATATTTAATTTGACATAAGTTTTGCCTATATTAGATATGCCAGTAGCATTTAAATTTAAAATGTTACCTGAAAGTATATAATATTTATTATTTTTTTTTAACTTCACGCTGTATCCCGCATATAGCGGGGTAGGCAGAGGGAACCAGAGAACCTAGCGTTAAGACACTCCGTTCTCATTCAACATTTCCGTTCCCAATTTTCCGCCAAATTGAGGCATTGCGTGTTGAGTGGCGGAACTCAACGCCGCGTTTTGCCTTGTCAAATCATGGTAGTGTAACATTTATTTTATTAATTTAATATATTTCTTATGCATTATTTAAAAAGATATTATCATTCTGCTCTTGGCACTCTAAATATTTATTTATATAAATTATAAATATGCCAAGTTTCATGCTCCTCCGTTCGCGTCATTTTCGAAAAAAGGGGTACAAAGTTTTTGCTTCACGTATTTATATATAGAAGTCAATTCAAATTTCTTGTTTACTAATTTACAAATTGAATTACCCGGTTCACCAAATTTTAAATGCACATCTGTTTCCCCAACTGCCATTATACCGTTGCCTTTTATGTTTAAATCTACATCATTTGGCAGTACATCGCACTTAACGGGCTCTATAGCGTTACTAAACTCGAAATTATCCGCCTGTTTCTTTTTTTTATCTCTCACTTCTTTTAACTTTGCTTCTAACTAAAAAAAAATATTTTTAAAATATCATTTTAGTTAAAAATGTAATTTGAATAAATATTATAAAAAAAATAAGTTTTACCATATCTAATAATATATCTTTTTGTTCTGAGAACGCTTCATCAACTAAATCATGTCGTCTTTTTTGATCTAAAATTGCCTTCGCAACTGTTGCAATACCTGTTGTACTTTTTATCTCCTCACTGATCACACCATTCATTATTATCTATTAATTGAAATAAATATTAAAAAACATATTGAAATAACATTAGATCGTCGTGGCGCCGTGCCATAGTGTATGACTGCTGACGCGATCGGTTTTACATTCGATTTCCTGTAAGGGGTAGGACAAATTTGACTTGATATATATTATATAATATATAAATGAATTTAATTTCTCCGCTCTAGTAAGCTAAAACGCGAGATTGAGTTCTTTAGTAGAAGCTGGAGTGTTTTGACAATAGGTTCTCTTTGACTTTTTTTTATGGATAACGGAGGGCAAATGAGCAGAAGGACCACCTGATGGTAAGTGGTTACCTTCGCCCATGGACATCTACAACACCGAGGCGATGTAAACGCGTTGCCGACCTAAGGTATATAGACGGAAGGGGAGGACAATGTAGTAGTTCGCTATCGGAACCACCACATTCTGGGTGAAGGATGGGTGGGAATAGGAAAAACATGGCTTACATGTCATCGAACCGGAACACATCATTAGATGTTTGGTGGTTCGTCTTTGACATAATAATGGTCGCGAGGCAGACGGAGGACGAACCTCCTACCACCTAACTACTGGGATACCCGCCTCTTACGGGACGCTACCCAGCGGTGTAGGGGAATTGTATTCTAACCCCGTCCCTTCACAGGGTAAACTACTATGCGTATGAGGGAAAAAAGATGAAGCCAATAAAAATATATATATGTTAATAACTTGACATAACGTCACATCTAAAAGTACCTAATCACTATATTTGAACAAGCACCGGGAGCATTTCAAACACAAAACAACATTTATTTGTAGAAGGGTTCTCAAATAAATCAATTCACTTGACATCGTTTGTATTCTGAACATTGTTAAGACGTTTAGCAAATTCCGTGTGATTTACATTTTAAACGAATTTACAGTTGACATTGGCAAGGAGTGGAAATCTTTGAAGATTTCAAACCACACGAATTGGCTATAAAAGAAATTAAAAGCTGTGTTTTTTTTTCAATAAATTTGATTATAACAAGCCCCTTTAAATGTATTTAAAACGTCTTTACCAATTTACCTTATCATCTTATTTTTTTAGCTTCACGCTGTATCCCGCATATAGCAGGGTAGGCAGGGGGAACCCGAGAACCTATGATTGTTAACATTAATGTAAAAGACACTCCGTTCTCTTTCAACAATTCCTCATTTTTCCTCAGATTGAGGCATCATCATATTTACACTCGCTTTTCTCTTCCGTAGGTCAATTTCAAGCATGTAGCCCATTTACACTACGCCTAAAATCATATACTGTATACTACAGTATATGATTTTAATATGAAAATTCAATTTTCAAACCACAAATTTTGTAAAACACTAAAGTATCGTAGATAAGAGAACAATGTATTATTATTTATATATAGAATAGCATAACAGGGTAGATAGAGAGAACTTAGTGTTATGACACTCCGCTTGACACTTCACTTTCCGGCGAAGCTTGAAGCTACTTTTTTATCTGACAGAGCGGAGAAATAAAAACACATTAAATATAATCATTCTCTCAACCGGGAATCGAACCGACAATTAATAACGTTCCACTGCGCCACAATATCATCAAATAATATTACCACATATAATAATATTCATTTTCTCAAATAAATACAGAGTTATTATAGAACTAATGACATACCAAAATAGCTTGCAAATATTTGAGTGCCATACGTGCGTAACTATTCGTCCGTATATCAACCAGCAACAGCAATAAGGCACACGAGTTTTACGAGCCGTTACTGAAATCGACGTTTATAAATAAATACAATTTAAATGAATTTTATCGTCCCTGCAACGCGCTCGCTAAACGCATTTCACTGAAAATAGGGATAAGCCTCGCTGGGACACTTCAGTCAGCTATTAAACTGAAAACGTTTAAGTACGGTCCCTTTGGTAGATTCCGATATATATATTGATGGCCAGCTGTGATATTATATATGAGTATTTTTTTAGATATTTTTAAATATTACGAATATATTTCATAGCATCACTAAGATTTTAACTAAGCGATATACGATTTAAACAATATTTTTTTGGTTAATAACTCAAAACACTTTTTTTTTTAATGGATAACGAATGGCAAACAAGCAGTAGGACCACCTGATGGTACGTGGTTACCTTCGCCCATGAACATCTACAACACCAGAGATGTTGTAGATGCGTTGCCAATCTCGAGGATACAGATGGAAGGGGAGGACAATGTAGTAGTCCGCTATCCGAACCACCACATTTTGGGGAAAGGATGGGTGGGAAAGGGGGAAACCTGGCTTACATGCCATCGAACCGGAACACATCATACGATATTTGGCAGTTCGTCTTTGACATGATAGTGGTCGCGAGCCAGACGGAGGACGAACCTCCTACTACCAAAACACATTAGAAGCACTAACACTATTATTAAAAGAGAGAATCATCAAAATTGGTTCACCTAGTAAAAGTTATGCGGTAACACACTTTAAAAAATACAGTTTAATCGAGAATTTCCTCCTTTCTTTCAACTCGAGTAATAAACTAGCACAAATAGGTTAAGATTTAATGTCAGGCGCTAACCAATATCTCCCAGAGTAATAGTAGTGTTTGTCGAGTAAAGAATGAATTATGTTCTGTCATATACACTACCAATTTTAGCACATAGTAGTAGATACTAGTGGTGAAGTATCCATATAATACTGTTCCCACCGGCTTACCTTTTGTAAATGACCAAAAACGCGTTTGGAAAATTAGGAGCGACTTTGTAAAAAAAACAAGTAGAACCTAAAAAAATGTCACATGAGTTTGTAAGAAAGCATGGTCAAGAAAGGTGTAAGATCTAAAAAAAAACGAGCTCCGACATCTAAAGCCACCTAAAAAAAGGTCATCAGTAAAATTTAATAGCGATATTAATAAATAACTTTACATCCATTACCGGAACACTAGGTTCTCTGGTTCCCTCTGCCTACCCTGCTATAATATAGTGAAGTTAAAAAAAATCCATCACCGGCTTCCTTAAATGTATATACCGGATACCCTAAATTTACCGGCTGGTTTATCAGAGTGTTTGGACTCTCTCACTACCATATTATGCGAGGTAGAGGAAAGCTGCTAATATTTAAGTTTATTTGCAATACTTTATGAATATTGAATTTTTGTACTCGCCCATGTAAGTTATAATATGTATTCTACTCAGAATAGTGTGGGAAAGCATGACTTGGACTATAAATTTAAGACCCCTCGAGAAACGAAGTTTCCTTTCGTGAAGTTGCGGATGTACAATATTCCTAACCGATTTTAGAAAAGGTGGAAGATTTCCATTTAACTGTATATTTTTATATGTTTTCCCGCATAACTTTTACTGGGTAAACCAACTATGATGAGTCTTTTTTACCCGACTGTCAGAGGAGGGTTATGTTTTTACGCGTATCATGTATGTTTGTAATATTGCTTATTACCTCATATCTTTTAAACCCCTGAACAGATTTATATAATTAAGGTGATGTTAGATAGGTAATGATACTCCAAGTGTTCTTAGATATGTGACGTTACTTTTAAATCAATATGGCACCCTCTAGAAGCCATTACGTCATGAATAAAAACAAAAAAATCGTTGATGGGTACTGTGTGTGGTACCAAATGAAAGGACTTAATTAGCACATTTCAAATATACACATGATATAAAACTACCTATCATAGCTTACTTTATTTGTATTTGCTTCCTAAATTTGAAGAATTCATCTGATGTGGTCCAACCTAATCTGACGTGTAGTGTTTCAGTTATTTATGGTAATGTTACTTTTTAGAGTATTTACCTCTGCCTTTTTTGTTGGTTAAAAAATACCCTATACTTCTCATAAATCTACATTTAAATGATTTTATATAAAATAGACAATAATTTTAAAGTGAATTACGTATGTTTACATTATGAGTGTAGTCAGTAGAATCATAACGTTATTATGAGCCATTGGACTGAAGTGCTTTTAGACATGTAGACAGATGTAACAAGCAAAGTTGAACGCTCTGATACGAAGGGCAATAATCTGTTAAAATATCTATATATCGACGTTTCCGAGGTATAATCCTGTAAATATATTTTAAAGTAATCCAAATATCGAGATTCTAGTTATATAATTTCCATATTTATTTTGCATTTAATATAATAACGATTGAGTTTAATTAAGTTCTTTAATTATGGAACTTCCAACGTGCCAATTGAGCAAAAATCACTTCGCCAATATTACCTTATATGGAGAACAAATAAAGGAGGATTGATCAGTAAAAATAATAACGATTGAGGCATAATGAAGATCTTTGAATAAAATTATTTGACTTTGACTTCTTATCGTTTTGCAGTGGATAGCGTCTGTTTGTGGGATCAATTCGCATTTGAGGAATACATAGCGACATAAATACTTTTTCGTTTAATATATATATAGAATAAATAAAAATATATCACAAATTTTCGAAAATAAAACAGAAGACAAAATGCTAAAAAACTTTTCGCACCTTCCATATATATTAAAACATTCCATTCTCCACTTTGTTATTTAGTAATTTTTTTAAAAAAGACTAAATCACAATGACCGAAAATATAGATTCTAATCAATTGGTTTCTTAACTACCAATCATTTTAGTATCCATTTATTTATATAAATGGTCTGAAATACAATTCTCTAAATAAATAAGCAATATCAATGAAACCACTACACTTGGTAGATCGCATATAAAAAGTGATCAGTGTCTATAAAAAGTGATCTGTCCTAATGCACGCAAAAACGGCATGCATATCGAAATTCAGGACAAATACATATTCTGATAGCATATCTTTGTGCATATATAAATATTGCTTCACGCTTTATAGTGCATAGCAGGATAATCAGAGTGAACCAAGTGTCGAGACACTCCGAGACAATATTAGACCGAGACAATGCATTTTTTTTTATGGATAACGGATGGCAAACGAGCAGAAGGACCACCTGATGGTAAGTGGTTACCTTCGCACATGAACATCTACAATACCAGAGGTGTTGTAGATGCGTTGTCGACCTAGAGGATACAGATGGAAGGGGACTACAAAGTAGTAGTCCGCTATTGGAACCATCACATTTTGGGGAAAGGATGGGTGGGAAAGGGGAAAATTATCTTATCAGGACGGAGAGTACTTCCCCGAGTAGAACTCGAACCCTAGAATCTGTGGTGCAACATGCATGAAATTTAGGTTTTAAGGGTTTATATCTAAATGAAGTAATAAAGCTTACAACAGAAAACCTACTAAGAAACTACAAGTATTGTAAATGTTAATTATTCATAGTTTTATAACATAATACTTTACAGGAACCTTTTTTTTCCACGCTTATTTTAACTTGACCTGTATGTACGTTTGTATGTATATGACTATGTAACAGAATCTTCTCTTTACTCTCTATTTTGACCCACTTTGAATGCTCACATAAATTAAAAAAACGTTGAAATATTTATTATCAAGAAGCAATGACATTTACTAAAACAATATTTTGAAAACTAAAAACTACCCTCCTTACAGTTTATCAAACTAAAATGTAAAAAGTAAAAAAATATACAAATTCTTAGTATGAGAGTGAAACGATTAACGAAAATTAATGTAACTTTTTTAAAAGCAAAATTTTTAAACTAAGGCATTTCGGAATAAAAATAGTACAAAATCATAACAATTGATATCAATCACCCCATGCTCTTTAGAGCAATCAATCATTTTATGCTTACACTAAAATTTATTATTTTTATCTTTACAAATTTGCTTTATTTTAAATTCGATCCGATTGTCACTCCATTTAAATTTCTTACTATGTAGCGAAATCTAACAAAGTGAGGAATAGAGTAAATATTCTTTCAAGAAGGAGTCAATCCTCGCTAGCAAATTTAATTACGCATATATTTTAAAGTATGCCATGATATTCGGCATTATTCAACGTATTTTAAGGACATATATTTGTCGCGGAAGCAGAGTCCAAAGGAGTAGCGATATAATCACCACCTCGGACACCATGATCAGTGTGCTCCACTGGCACAGACGAAAGCCCAACAAGATGTGAACTACCCGCTCTACTGACACATGCTAATTATACTGTCTTTCCATAGCTTTTTTAGCAATGTATCGCTAGCCGGCTTTATCAAATCATATTTCAAATATTGAATCAGTCAATATATTAATTCCTATTCCCATTCATAACTCCCTAACATATATATACTTAGTACCAATGTCTATATATTTACACTATTTAGTTAGCCAAATATTTTTTTTATTTAATTTTAATCTATAATAAACAGACAAAATAATAATAATAATACATAAATAATATGTTTTTTGAAGAATCGCTCATTGTGACGTAACAATTAATTTTTACAATTTATATTTTTTGTATACTTAATACTTTTGTTGTATAAACCTATACCTATAGGAAAATAAAAGTGGAATTGCCGATCTGTCGGAAATTCGGCATTACACAAGCCAGACCATAAAACACAAATCCAATAAACGACTAAATCGATGTTGCGAAATGTTCAGAATTAGATTTGAACAGAATTTCAATCGAATCTTTATTCTTATTGCTCGTGTCAAGTGAATTCTGCTGAATTTCATTTAACTTCATCAACATGGTATTAAAAGTTTGTGTTTAAGCCTACGTTACTAAATTCAACTTTTATCAGCCTCAGTTAAATAGCTTTTTGTAAATAAACTTTATATACTCAATTAGATTCAGAGATTTACCCGAAATTAATTAAGAGTTATTTCATCGAAACGAGACTTTGGGAACTTTTGTTTTCTTGACTTTGTGTACAAAGCTTTACTGTTAATTGTGATGTATATTTTCTCTATAATTAGCAAATAATGTAAGTTTATAATAAATCAAAAATTTTAATCGTAGATTTTTTTTGTCAAGGTCCACTTTCGTGTGCTACTTATAGTGGCATGTGTATCCTCAGCATGGTCTCGTGATGTGGGGAAGAATTATAAGACTTTACCCGCCGTTACAAATTCTCTTGTAAACCTTGGGAAATTAGATATTTCGTTCTATTTTAACAAGCATCCAGAAGGTAATAAAGACATTGTAAAATTTTAAAATATTCGCAAATTATTAATTATGTAATATTTCAGAAATAATTTTATTTTTGTATATGTTTTAGATACTTTGAGATCTGATCACGTGGACCATGGATCAGATTCCTTATTTTATCCCAAGAAAGAAACTATTCTAGAAGCATGTCCATGTTCAAGCATAAAATACATCAAAGATTCACCAAAGACACACCCTTCAAACATTCTTAACAAAATTTTGTCCGGAAACGATCTATTTACTTTCAAAGAACCTTCATCTTCCCCATTGTGTTGTAATTCTCACGAGCATACCCAAGAGGATATTATATTTGAACTTGAGCCAAAACAAAATCAGGTCTTAGATGATTCACAAAATTTTGGCACTAGCTTTCCATTTCTACCTTATCTTCTAGACCTGTTACAAACCAAACCATCGCTGCCTAGTATGCCGATGAAACCAAAAACCGTTGAAATTTTGTTCTTCCCTAAGAAAACAGAAATGTCACAAAAGAGTTTTGGCAAATTAAAAGAAAAAAAGAAAAATAATTTTGTGAAAAAAGATATAGTAGTGGTAGGAAACAAAGATATTAAAAATGATTTTAAATCCGGTGCATTTGTGCCGCCGTTGCCATTATCAAGTATTAAAGATGAAGAAAGCTTCAAAGATATATCGACAAAAAAAGAAGCCCAAGAAAAGACTACAGTTGATGACAAGAAAAATATAATATAACATATAACTAACTTTGAAAAAAAAAATTATTTAGATTATTATTGCTTGAATGTTTTAGGCAGATGCTATATATTAAAAAAATAAAAAGGAAATACACAGAATTTTTTTTTATATTCCGTTATGAATATGGACATACTCTTAAAACCTATAATAAAAAAAGGATGTAAATGACCTTATTCATTATTAATTCAGTATAATTTCATAGCAAATTTTAACAAAGAGCTACATGTTATTAATATCCATCATCTTACTGCACTTAACTTACCTAAATAATGCCAAATTTTGTGTAATCAAATCATCGAATGAAACAACAAAATAACATGGTTCCGAAGAAATAAAAGGGATCATTCAAAGCTTTCGCCAGCTTACTTTAGTTATATAAATAAATATTTGCAAGTACTAAAATATAAATAAACTAGAGATTAACCGACTTTAAAAAAGGAGTATGTTCTCAATTCGACTGTTGACAGCATATTTTTTTTTTGGGTGAACCAATTTTGATGTTTATTTTTTATACGATAGCTTGTGCTTCTCATGTTAATTTAAATGGGACCATCCATTTAAATTAAGTTGAGCTCTGACGAGTAGTTTTTGAGTTATTCGTAATAATATCGTCTTTTTTGGGTCCTTATATCACTAACAAAATAAATAAAAAGTTAAATCTTCACAAACTTAAATATCTAAAAGTAAAAAAAGTAATAAATGAATGGTTATGTAGCCTAGACTATGATGAGACAGAAGGCATTTTGGAAGTTCCACAATAAATATAATAAACTTTTTGATACTTATAATCTACATATGTATAGATAGTTTGTTTGGTGGTAGGAGGTTCGTCCTCCGTCTGGCTCGCGACCACTATCATGTTAAAGACGAACCGCCAAATATCTTATGATGTGTTCCGGTTCGATGGCATGTAAGCCAGGTTTTCCCCTTTCCCACCCATCCTTTCCCCAAAATGTGGTGGTTCCGATAGCGGACTACTACATTATCCTCCCTTTCCATCTGTATCCTCTAGGTTGGCAACGCATCTAGTACATCTCTTGTGTTGTAGATGTTCATGGGCGAAGGTAACCACTTACCATCAGGTGGTCCTTCTGCTCGTTTGCCATCCGGTATCCATAAAAAAAAAAATATATATATATACATATTTATACAATATTTACAAATATAATATTTATATATAAAACTTATTATTATATATCCATTTAACTTATTGGAATACATAAAGAATACATTCCCGATCCTTATCTCTTTTATTATTTATCAATATTTTTAACAGTACTACACCTAGTCCGTCCAGGAATCATTGGATATCTCCGCACAGGGAATCCTAGTGAGATATCCAAGGACTCACAAAACCTGACTTTCCAGTGGTTTTCTTGCTCATTTTCAACATTTACTGTAAATAAATGTAATAAATAAATAAATAAATAAATAAATAAAATAAATATTACTATATGGTGAATTTTGTTTGATGTCGGTTTTTTTTTGTTAAAATGTTAATAATTGTTGCTTATAATTGGTAATAATTATATAAATAAAGTATTTTTTGGGATCAAATTTGTAAATCAATGAGATCATATTATGCTACTTCGTCTTATTTTTAAAGTATATATGAGGAACCGATGAATAACTCTTTTTGCCTTAGTTCATAAATATTTTATAAGTGTATGTAAGCGTCATTTTGCGTTTAGTTCCTCATTATGTTCATATGTTGAAGCTCCATAACCTGAATCGATTCACAGCATCTATCTATTTTGTAAAATCAAATATATATTACTTTTTTGGTTAATAAAATTACATAATATTGATAAATAGTTATAACTTTTGAAGTGAAAAATATTACTACATATAAAAGCTGTCTCATTCTTTTCTCCTTACACCATAGTTTGCGGAGAGAATCTAGTGTCCAGACACTCCGGTCTTGTCACGTTGCGTGTCATACTTAGAAAAAATATTATTTATTTTTATTTAATCACCGACAATAAAGAAGCTAATGGAAGACAGCCAATAAATACGACCTTAGAATTTTATCCACAGACAAGTCAATTTGGAACAACAATGAGGATTACGTAAACTCTGTACGTGAGGTGAATTTAAAGTTCCTCATCTCCATAGCTTTATACAACAAGGCGCATATTACGAATCTTTTCTGCCTCTGTTGGAAAAAGTAAGTCATAATAACTCTTTAATACTTTTTTGTATTAAGAAATTATTTAAATTTTGTAAATTGCCCGTGTTTTTAGGTATCTATGTACACATTAGGGGATTATTTTCTTAAATGATCATCAGGTATATGAGAGAAGAGATAAAGAAACGATGCTAGGATATATTTAAAATTATATTTTCAAAAAATGTAACAAATTACACAAAATGCTTATATATAATAATTCATAGCCTGTTGGTTATGATGTATAAGCCGTGTGACTGTAAAGTCTCATATAGATCCTTCGACTTAGATAGATAGGCTTTTTGCGTGAAAGAATAAAAAATATCCATCCATTTATCCTTATAATATAAACAATAATTAGGATTATAACAAAAAAAGAAAATCGATGTTAAATAAAACTCACCAAAGCGAACATTATTACGCTTCATACATACCGAATATAGCAGGGTAGTCAGAGGGAACTTAGTTTTAAGACACTCCGTTCCCCACTTTTTGCCAAATTGAGGCATTGCGTGCTGAGTGGCGGAACTCAACGCCGCGCTTTGCCTTGTTACCAAAAGCAAAAAATTAAAAATTCCATTTCCTGGAGTAGGAATCGAACTCACAACCTGTCGCGTTTAAAGTCGCACGCTCGTTCCTTTGCGCCACGACGGGCGTTAATTGTTTTATTTAATTCTTATTATATTAACATTATTACGAATACCTCAAAAACTACTAATCAGAATTTAACCAAATTTAAATAGGACATTACATCCACATCATAAGAACTACCTATAATATAAAAAAAATCATCAAAATTGGCTCATCCAGTAAAAATATACGCGGTAATACACAAACAAAACAGTCATATTGAGAACTTCCTCCCTTTTTGTAGTAGTAATAAAATAGGATATACCTCTGTTGTGATATATATATATATATATATATATACATGTATTTTTTAAATTGCATATAGTATGACTGAACCACAACGTTTATTATTGAACATGATAATCGACGCGTATTTCAAGGGTATTTTGTTAACACCGCAATTTACTAACATTATGCAGAGGAAATCGAATAATTGTTTTTGTTGTAAACATATTCCGCTCTCAATATCCAATTATACCAGAGTAAATAGCAATTGGATGGATATATTATGTCATAAAATCCAAATTAAATTGTTTTAATTTAATATTTTAGTATGGTAAATACGGTAATTTCTAGTGTCATATAAATTGTGTTGTAGATAATTACTAGCTATATTTATTTATATTTTTAAAATGTTATTCATACTTTAACGACAAAAAATATTTTGAAATCTCTAAAAAACCTACCTGATAGGATAATGCCTGTCGTGGCACAGAGGCACAAGCGTGCGACTGTAAACGCTACAGGCTGTGGGTTCAATTCCCACTTCAGGAATGTAAAAGTTTAGTATTTTCACTCCCTGGGTTAACAAGGCAAAGCACGACGTTGAGCTCCACCATTCAGCACGCAGTGCCTCGATTCGGCGGAAAGTGGGGAACGAAGAGTCTTAACACTAGGTTCTCGAGTTCCCTCTGCCTACCCTGCTGTATGCGGGATACAGCGTGAAGCTCTAAAAAACCTAAAGAAGCGGGATGCGAACCCGCGCCTCTTTGAAACCATTCAACGGACTATTTGGAGGACTTACCCTTAGCGCGCGTTCGAGTCAAAAAAATCTTACTAGCCACATTTTACTATTTCAAATGTGTGGACTTTAAAACAGTATCAAAAAGAGCAGAAAAAAGAACTTTGTCAATTTCGTTTTCACTCCAGTTGCCTGTTAGGCCTTAGTGATGTATGAGTAACGAATTGAATTAACACGATTCTTTACTACTTTATAAGGAAAGATAGATTCTACTGCCTTTTTTTAAAGGTATAGTACAATAGAATTTTTTCAAAATATATTATTACTAACTCATATGACTTCAAACGTGATGGTCGTGGGCTCGATTCCCACTTGCAGAAACGAGTATATTTATTTATTTTTTCTTTTACCTTCTCTTATAAAGCAAAACGCACTTTTGTGTTCCACTATACACCACGCAACTCAGAACTAGACAGATATAGTAGAGAACGGAAGGTCTTTTCACTACTTTCTCACTGCCTACTCCTGTTATGTATATTAAACGACATCAGTCACGAGAAATGTTGATTATATAAAGGTAGCTGAGTTACATATATACTCACTGTTTTTCTTTCCTTTGCTGTCGCTTCTTCTTGAAAGCTCTCTTGACCCGTAAAAGTAAGAAAGCTGCCCTATCTATAGTAAGCACAGATGGTCGCTTGGCAGCGCTCGGCTCGTCCATCCCGTCCTCGTCGGCCGCTTCATCGCACAACTTCAGGCCTAGCCATCTTTGCTTCGTCGCCGTCCTCGTGGTGTTACCGAACAATATCAAAATTACAAATATATTGTGTAATGGATCTGTCAGAATCGCATTTTATCACTATTCTCACTGTTTCACTATTTTTACTTTCGTTTTTATCACTTAGGTTTTGATTACGTATTTAGAACGAACTTTATGTACCTGTAACAATAAAAAAAAAATTTTAGTACGTTTATTATGTAGCATGGAAGAAGCTCGTCAATATCGCCATCATGACCTTTAGTAATGAAAATTACGACGAAGAAGAAGAAGAATTATATGTTTATTTCTTCGCTATAGTAAGTCAAATTGCGGCGTTAAGTTTCGTTAGATGTAATATCTCGATTTCGAAGTATAAGTAGAAAATAATGTGCTTTCATATTAGGTTCTCTCCAATTATCCTGGTATGTGGGAAAAAGCGTAAAACTGTAAACGCATATAATCTGTGGAAACGACAGATGAGTACAGTGCCTATCTAATATATCAATTCATTCTTAATTTATCACGAAATGCAGTGGCAACATGAAATGCGGTACTAAATTATTGGTTCTGTAACTTATCGGTATAAAGAAATAGATAGACATTGTTATTTCCATACTTATAATATTAATTATTATTTGTTCGAAAAGATTTTTGTAAAATAAATATTTATTTCACTTAATCGATCTATCTGCTGATTAAAGTTGCTGTTCTATTGTAAATGAAACTTTTTTAAATAACTCTATGCTAACGAAATATCCATTTTAGTAAATATCATATAGGATTTAGCAAAATATATATTCTATTTGTCCATTATAACCATACGTATTAGTATAGATATATTAAGTAAGGACTCCAAATTCATTCTTTTACCCATTAAATTCAGTTTTTGAATCTCAAAATCATCCATTTTATCTTTTCACATAAACTCTACAGGTAAATTTTACCTGTAGAGAATCTAATAAAGAGCTCAAAACATCATACGTTTATATATGAATCACAAAAAAATATACTTTATCTCAAAAATTTCCCGGCAGACACACTTTATACCATTATGCGCAACCATCAAGATAATAAGACCCTATCCGTATAAAAATGTTGTCAAAGAAGATTTCCCTAAAAAGAAAATTCTGATTCTTTTAAATTTATGCTACTCAATTCGCAAATTAAATAACCTTTTTACGTATGTTTCAGATATTGAATATAAATAAAATTACGTAACGTTATTTCTCTTGGAGTTACGTATTATTTGAATAAATACTTTAAGAGTTTTAGATCTTTAAGGACTAAGATATAAAGAGTTTCTGCAGTAAAAGATATATTTTCACAGACGAAACTACTAGAAGTAGAAAATTATAATTTGGCATGCAGGTTTCCTAAACTGTTTATTTGTAGCGCCTCCTTTTGTAAAACTTTTCTTTCGTGTGCAATAAAATGTTGCTTGTGTGTGTATTTTTATTTATTGAAAGGAGTGTAGAGAGAGGGCGTTGATAGTTTCCCCGTAATATCTACAGGATTTACTCCCGTCATAGAGCAAGATCTCATAGGGGACTGTACTAAAGTATTCTGTGTGCATACGCCACTGAGCTTTTACCATTATGCCTTTCTTTATAATTATTACAAACCACCAGCTAAATCCCTGGACTAGGCAGATCGCGGGTCACCTGGATGTTAAAAAAATAAAAAAAATATCTACAGGAAGGAAAAAAAATCAATACTTTTCCATTGTGCGATTGATAATATGAGAAAGATAACAATTAAGATTTTAACAAATAGAGATAACTAACTTCAAACAAGATGCACTAAAAGTACAATTATTACGAATAAGCTCAAAAAAACTATTCGTATGATCTTCTAACTTAAAATGGAACTATATCAGAAGCTCTAGTTATCACGTATAAAAATCATGAAGGCTATTACCCTTACTGGGTGATTAAATTTTGATGGTTTTGAGCTGAAAGTTTTTTTTTTTTATGGATAACGGATGGCAGAAACGAGCAGAAGGACCACCTGATGGTAAGTGGATTACCTTCGCCATGAACATCTACAACTTTTCCAGAGATATTTGTAGATGGCACCTTAACCTGGGATACAGATGGAAAGAGGAGGAACCCAACGTGTGGTATTTACAGTTCTCAGAGCCACCACATTTTAGGGGAAAGGATGGTGGAATGGAGGAACCTGGCTTACATGCCATCGAACCGGAGCACATCATAGATGTTTGGCGGTTCGTGCTTTGACATGATAGTGGTCGCGAGAGGCCCGGAGGACGAACCTCCTACCACCAAAAACTCGCAAAAAAAAAAATACTATACAATTGATAACCTCTTTCTTTTTCAAAGTTAAAAATGAAAATAGTACGTTAAGGATCATAACGTCCACGCATATGAAGTAGCGGGCGACAACTAGTTCTAAATGAACTACATATGCACCTTTTTTAATTATATAAAAAGTATATAAGTTCGATCTGGGTTAATATATGCCCATTGAAGCTTATTTAGAAACGTGCTCAGTCCCCTACTAATAGGATAGGCAAAGTTTTTTCATTAACTAGCTGATGTCACATACGATGACGCGATATTAAATGGAAAATTAACTGTAAATTTGTCTAATTAAATATTTCACTACTTCTCGAAAGTGATTAATAATTAAAAATTTTAACCGATTTAAAAAATTGAGGGAGTTATCAATTTGACTGTATTTTTTATGTTGTTTTTTCAAATTTGTGTTAAAATCTTAATTATTATAAAATTATTATAAAAAAACTGACTTCTATATGGTAAAATATTATTACGAATAATTCTAAAAATATTTGTCAAATCTTAACCAAATTTTAATGGAACCACATCAAAAACACTAGCTATCATATGCGGTAACTCACATAAAAAATACAGTTGAATTGAGAACCTCTTCCTGTTTTGAAATCTGTTTTTTTTTTTTTTTTATTGTTCATGCATCCCACGCGCTATATAACGGGGGTAGGCAGGAGGAACCAGAGAACCTAGTGTTAAGACCTCCGACATTCTCTTTCCAACATTTCCGTTCCACTTTCACCTTTGGAAAGTGAGGGGCGTTGCGTGTTGAGCAGCGGAACTCAACGCCGCGCTGTGCCTTGTTACCAAGCAAAAATGAAAATATGATTACTTACATTTCCTGAATTAATCGAACCCACAACCTGTCACGGTTACAGTCGCACGCTTGTGCCTCTCTGCGCCACGATCTGTCAAATATGATTTTAAAGTTTTAGTCATAAAGATGATAAAAACAAAAAATACACATTTTCTAGTGTCACATTTTTAAGTTTAAGTTTGATCCCCTATTTTTTTGCTTTTTAACTTTTTTAAAAGTACATTTTTACCTAAAGAAATTTAATTTGTGATTTTTTCATTTCGTTTCGTCTAGATTATTCGTCTTACAGTATAAATAAAACAAAACATTCATTTAAATCGAGATTATCAAATACATTATACATGTATGACGTTAGCTTTTTTACACATTGGCAATGATTTTTGGTTTTTAAAATATAGCTTTAGCTTTTTTATCTTTTAGCCTGGTTTGAGATTTTAAAGCATTGAGTTTCATGATACAACAAATACATTGAGATAGAAAATGAATAATGTTAATTCGTGAAAAATTAAAATTATTTCAGAGCTTTTTATCTGATTAATACAAATAAACATATTTATGGGAAAAAAAAATCAAAATTTTATTACCCATGTTTGTAACGTATTTACACCTTAGCGGTATAAAGTCTATTTTGATGGCACTTTTAATTACCAAAAAATATATAAAACACACAAAAAATAATATTACAATATCATAAAACGATTAAAAAGCGCTCTCCATAAAATTGATACGTACAATTTCTAGTTTGTGTCCAATTTCCTAGGATTGTCACACCAAGAATTTCGAAATATCGAACATCCAAAGCGTAATTGGAAGAGTTAGTAGGGCGTCGCACCCGATGACATAAAATCTCTAGCTTTAATATGAAACGATTTGGTTGTTCCTATTTACTTTTATGTTTTTCGTTTTCTCATGTTAAAGGCTGAAATCTGATACGTAAATCTTTTTTTCTGGGTTAACTTACAAATATCAGTTCATCTTCGATTTTATATATTAGTAATATTTTATAAGAAAAAATCTTTAATCCAGCACACAATGCCTCAATTCAGCAGAGAGTGGGGAATGGAAATGTTAAAACAGAACAGAGTGTCTTAACATTAGGTTCCCTCTGCCTACTCTGCTATGTGCGAGATACAGCGTAAAGCTAAAAAAAAAGAAAAAAAATCATATGTGGAATAAATGTAAAAAGTAAATCTTTTTTCGAAACGACAATAAACTACTGTTATTATTTTTTGAAACAAACAAAAATATTACAATTGCAGTCGTTTTTAAAACTTCTATACTTTTATCATTCCCATGCTAGTCGATTTAATGGAACCGCAAAGCCGCATATTCACACGGCATGTGTATTTTCCCAAATAATCTGTAATATTCGTTGATTAAATTTATATCACTGGAGACTTCTCCTGGTTTCATTTCAAAATGTTTTTTTTAATGAAATTCTCATTTTTTCATTAAAAAGTTAGTAATTGATGCCATGATGGTGCAGATGAGAAATAAATATCAAGGCGGCAATAACTTATTATTTGCTGATAGTGCTGACGTCGTAGCGTTATTGACGATAGGAATTTCGCTTATATATTTTATCTATAAAATTAACCATTCTCCGGTCTGAGTATAAAAAAGCTAAGCTAAAAGCTAGCCTAAATCGGTTGGAAAGTGGAAAACAAAGTATTACACGTCTGTCTGGTTCACTCAATGTGGGAGCGTGAAGTTAAAACACAAAGAATGTGTTTGTGAAATGACTTTATACCGATGTATTCCTGTCTAAAAGACAAAGCAATCCGATGAATACCCATCGAGCATTGTCTGGACTCCGGTGAATGATGACGTACGAACGAGCTATCAAATATCCTCTCCATCAAATGTATGAGACTATTTCACAGTAAAATTTCACACAATCAAATGTCATACAGCGCATTTCTTTGCAAAGTTCTGTTATTTAAGGATACTTTTAAAAATATAAACCTTCGTTTTGTTACTTTTATATCTGGATTTAATTGTGAATCATATCATAGTTGGGACTGCATAATTCATTTCTAGTATTCCAATAGTTCTATCCTCGATTCAGTTTGCGTGGACTACAAAACCTAAACTCCTGCTTATTTTTTTCCGTTTACATGAGAATTTTGATAAATTCTGCCCGAGTGCTCTCTAAGAAGGCTAGTTTGACCTGTACGTTTTCTGTTATGCACTCAGTGATGCAAGCGCTTTATATATAGATTATCCTTACGATATTCTTATTTGGGCAAAAAATTGTTAGGTAATATAATCTCTATCATCTAACCACCGCTAGTAACATAAAACTCAATAATAAATTATATAGAATATAACGTTATGACTTCCACTGCACTCATTATATTTTCATTGGATTCGCATATTTAATGTACATCTATAAAACAAGTTTGCATGTTCTATTTGAAAAATAAATAACTTATGAATATGATAATCCATATTCTATAACCTCATGTACTAGAAATGCCCTTCAGAGCTTTAGTTACTGTCGCGATAGGTAGCAAAACTTTACAGAACTCTTTCTATAGAAATTATTAAAACAAAAACCTGACAGCTGTCAGGTGACCGTAGTTAATGAATTTTAATAGAACACGTGACCAGAGAGCCTATTATCTATGGATATGTCAATAAGTCTGAAACTTTTGCATTATCTTTATAGATTCCTAAAAAATCCTATATTTCCGTTCAGATTTATCATCTTCTGTTTAACCATTATTTCTATACAATATTTTAAGGAAATATTTATTTATTAGTTCTGGATTCTTTTGCCATTCAATCATACTTATCAATAACTAATGTTTAATATAGCTTTTTGGAAAAAGGCTTAAAAAGAAAGTGTTTTTGAAAAAAATATTTTCTTTTTTATTAAAATATAAGCAATCAGTTGTGTTTAAACTATAAAGTAAAGTTCATACTATCAAATTGTAAGGAAATTTATTACCAAGTAAAGGTCACTTAACAACAAGCTAACAGTGACACTACAGATACCTAATAGAAACTTAACAATCCTTACTAATATTATAAATTCCAAAGTAACTCTGTCTGTCTGTCTGTTACGCTTTCACGCCTAAACCACTGAACCGATTTTGATGAAATTCGGTATAAAGATATAACTGAACTTGGGAAAGGACATAGGATGCTTTTTATCTCGAAAAAAATGATAGAGGGGGTTGAAATAGGGGATGAAAGTTTGTATGGAAGTTCCTTATTGACAAACATAAATTCATGTAAGATTGTTTAACTGTTTACAACTTTGACACATAAACCACTTAACCAACTTTGACAAATAGTCTAGACCTTGGGAAAGGCTATAGGATACTCCTTATCATATCGCGCGATATAACCGAATTTCACGCGGGCGAAGCCGCGGGCGGAAAGCTAGTTTATGATATTGGCAGAGTGATTTCTTGAACTAACATGTTCCAAGTGCCATCATTAACGAACTGATCTGAATAAAAAGTTAAAATTTTACAAAATAAGAACTTAACTAAACAATTACATTATTACGAATTACTCAAAAACTACTTGTCAGATCTTAACTAAATTTAAATGGGACCACATCGGAAGCACTAACTATAATATTATATACAAAAAAATCAACAAATTCGTTCACCCAGTAAAAAACACATATAAAATAGAAATACAGACGAATAGACAACCTCCTGCTTTCTTTAAGTCGGTTACAAATTAATAGTAATGTTTAACAATAATTCAATAATAACTTTAATTTCCTACACAGGTATCCTTAATTGAAACGTAATAAAGCGATAGACCGACGATATTATAGCATAATTTCTTCATTAGAATTGACCTAGCTACCAAGGTGAAGTAGACTGTAATAAATTCAAGAACGTGTTTTAGCATTAATAATGGCGTAATATCTGGGCTTTATAATGACAGGGAATAGAAATAATTGAAGTTACTATTGAAATTATGCAATTGTTAGAATATTGGCTTATTATTTTTAGATGCCTGGCCTCTCATGGCGCAGAGGCGCAAAAATGCGACTGTAAACGCGAGGTTGTGAGTTCGGTTCCCAGTCTAGGAAATGGAAATATTAAATAATAGTCAGTACTTTCATTTCCTTGCTCTTGTAACAAGGCAAAGCGCGGCGTCGCGTTGAGTTCCGCCATTCAGCACGCAATGCCTCAATTCGGCGGACAGTATTCGGATAATGTTAAAAAGAACGGAGTGTCTTAACACTAGTTTCTCGTGTTCCTTCCGCCTTCCCTGCTATGTAGGGGATATAGCGTGAAGCTAAAACAAAACCTAAGTTGGAATTAGTTAGGTTTACATCTATACATGTTGTGTAATATCATTCATAAACTAAATTTATTTTATGTATAACTTTGGGTGTCCTACAGCGCATGCCTAGGGCTTAATTCTACGTGACCTGCTAACTTTTGAAAGGATTAAGAAGTTTCATCAGGGTGGAGACGTGCGTCCATATCTGTAATGATTTGGTTATGTTTGTTGCCAGACTGATTTTTTTACCTTATATTCTTGATTATATTATTTATTTTATACATTTTTAAATTAATTATTAGTGGTAAGCTGGCTAATGCTAATTGACTTCCCTGATGGTCAACGCACTGCGATCTCTGTTTTCTGTGCGAGACATTACGTGTTAAATCTAAGAACTCAACCGCGCTTTATGTCTTATTGGAGGGAGTAAATAAAAATAATTTAGATATAATCATCTTCCCGAGTGGGAATCAAACCTAAGCCTACCGTGTGCAGTCAGATACAACTGCGCTACTACGGTTACAAAATAGATTTCGTCTAGTTTTATAAGGAAAGAAAAATATATTGGATTCTAGAGAGAGTCTTTTTTTCTACTTAAATTTTTATTATTATTGTTCTGTAATTAAAAATTACTTATAAAGCTAATATTTCATTGTTGATTTACATTACAGTTACAAAAGTTTTGGTGGTAGGAGGTTCGTCCTCCGTCTCGGGCTTCACCACTATCATGTCAAAGACGCACCGCCAAATATCTTTATGATGTGTTCCGGTTCGATGCAGCATGTAAGCCAGGTTTTCCCCTATCCCACCCATCCTTTCCTTAAAATGTGGTGGTTCCTGAGAACGGAATACTACATTGTCCTCCTCCCTTCCATCTGTATCCTTCTAGAAGAAAGTAACGCATCTACAACATCTCTGGTGTTGTAGGATGCCCTCAAAAGAAGGCAACCAATTTTTCATTTCTCATCAGGTGGTCCTTCTGCTCGTTTGCCATCCGCCAAGCCATCCATAAAAAATTGAACACAAAACTTATAGTCACCAAAACTGAAAATAACAGAAGACAGCAGTTGTTAGAGGCCAAAAAAAGAAAAACCAACTTCACATAAAATAGACTTCACATACAATAGTCAAATTATTACGAATACTCAAAAAACTACTTGTCATATCTTAACTAAATTCTTGCAAAATGAGACCGCCATCACATACATAAAAATTGCTTTTTTTTTTTCTTTTAAGGTCATACTGTATCCCCCATATAGCAGCAGGGTAGGGGGCAGAGGGAAATCTGAGAACTCCAGTGCTAAGACACTCCGTTCTTTTTCAACAATTCCGTTCCCACACTTTCCGCCAGATTGAGGCATTGCGTGTTGAGTGGCGGAAATCAACGACGCGCTTTGCCTTCTTACCAAACCCAGAAAATGAAAATACTTCATTTCCTGGAGTGGGAATCGAACCCACAACCTGTTTCGTTTACAGTTGCACGCTTGTGCCTCTGCGCCACGACAGGCTTTAATTTTTAGGCGTTATTTGTAATTTTTATGTATACATAACTAATTGACATCGATTTATAACATAATAAGAGTATTATTAGAGACCCATACCTACAACATCCATAAAAGGTAATTATGATGCGAGTTTCGTAACTTTCTGAATGAGCGCAAGTTACTATCCTAGATTATCGGTTGCAAGCTTATCTGAGATTAGCCAACTCCACGTTCAAGTAATAACTACGGTAGATTTAATTTCGATAGTTTGTTATAATTTTCTTATATGAAGACCTACACATACTGTTTTAATTATTTATATATTTTTTTAGCTTCACGCTGTATCCCGCACATAGAAGTAGACAGAAGGAACCAGAGAACCCAATGTTATGACACTCCGTACTCTTTTAACATTTCCGTCCCTCACTTTCCCCCGAATTGAGGCGCTGCGTGCTGAGTGGCGGAACTCAACGCCGCGCTTTGCCTTATTACTAAAGCGAGGAAATTAAAATACGAAATATCATTTAATATTTTCATTTTCTGGAGTGGAAATCGAACTCACAACCTATCGTGTTTACAGTTGCACACTTGTGCCTAAGCGTCACGACAGGCGTTACTAGATGAGTCATCAAATATACTTTAATCATAGTATCAGAAAGTAAATATGTAATTGAACATAATAAATCCATTAAAATTGAATAATGACTAGTAAATTACAATTCGACTAAATACATTCACGTCTTTCAGTACTTATCTGTTGATATATGTTTTGGATGCACGCCAACTCTTTGTTAATATCGTGCGCGCTCTAACTGGTAAGTAACAGGATAAATATATGCAAGTTTAACATATGCTTTACGGGAATTTATACCTGAGAAAGTATATTATTAAATAATAGCCTGATAGTGAAACGTAGTGTGCCATTAATTAATTTCTATACTCTCCGTCTTCTTTAGGCAGTAAAAGAAAATAGAGTTCGAGAAAAAATTTACTAAAACATACAATTTTTTTAAACTTCACGTTGTATCCCGCATACAGCGGGGTAGGCAGAGGGAACCTGAGAACCTAGTGTCACTCCGTTCTCTTTGAACAAATCCGTTCCCCACTTTTCGCCAGATTGAGGCATTGCGCGTTGAATGGCGGAACTCAACACCGCGCTTTGCCTTGTTACCAAACCCAGAAAATGAAAATAGTAACATTTCCTGGAGTGGGAATCGAGCCCACAACCTGTCGTGTTTGCAGTCGAACGCTTGTGCCTCTGCGCCACGACAGGCATTTATTTATTATTAAATAAATGCCTGATAGTGAAACGTAGTGTGCTATTATATAATTTCTATACTCTCCGTCTTCTTAAGGCAGAAAAAGAAAATAGAATTCGAGAAAAAATTGACTAAAAAATACAATTATTACGAATAACTCAAAAATCACTTGCTTTTTAATTTACAATTAAAATTGGACCATATCACAAGTACCTACTTACTATCGTATAAAATAAAATCATCCAGTAGTCTAGTATCTAGCAAAAATTATGCAGTAGCAAATATAAAAAAACAGTCGAATTAATTATATTCTTCTTTTTTTTAAATTGGTTAAAGAGCGTAGAAATATGATAATAATGACCTGACTCCGTTCTTAACTGTATCTAGAAGCGTATGCTAGTCGTGAATATGTTGATAAATCGAAATGCACACTTTTCAGCGCAGATAGATTTGGAAGTAAGATTTTATCTAAAAATATTGTTTATATCTTATTTAACAGTTACAGTTAACTTCACGCTGTATCCCTTATATAGCAGGGTAGGCAGAGGGAACCTGAGAACCTAGTGTTAAGACACTCCGTTCTCTTACAACAATTCCGTTCTCCACTTTCCGTCAAATTGAGGCATTGCGTGTTGAATGGCGAAACTCAACGTCGCGCTTTGCCTTGCCTACCAAACCCAGAAAATGAAAATACTAACATTTCCTGGAGTGGGAATCGAGCCCACAACCTGTCGTGTTTACAGTCGAACGCTTGTGCCTCTGCGCCACGACAGGCGTTATATCTTATTTAAATATTACCTAAAAGTATTTAATTTGCTTGAAATGATTTAGCCAATTTATTCAGAATATTAATAAAACAATCCCAATGCATACTAATATTTTAAAAGCAGTATATCCAAGACGAATTATAAAGCAATTTACACCTGGTATACTTGGTATGGATATTTCGCATATTTCTTTTGGAGTAAAATTGGTGCTTAAAATCATAGTATGCACTGCAGTGGTTATAAGTGTAATGCAGTCAATAACGTTTGCAGCGATTTGGTATTACAATAAGAGGAATTCAGCTTAGTTTTCAGCTAGGAATAGAAATTCTCTTGTGGATAGTTAAAATTTTTATTAAAATGAAATAAAATGAAAAGGTGTCTAAATGTTTATGACGATGTAAACAATGCTCTTACTAAAATAGTACATTGGTTTAGTGCTAATAACTTACTATTGAATAGTAAAAAAACTAAATGCGTCATTTTCAGAACGCCTAATACAAAAATTGTTAAAGCCAATGTACTGTTGAATGGTGAAGCCGTGGATCCTGTTGATTCTACGGTATTTCTCGGTATCACCATAGACTCCAAGTTACAGTGGGGACCTCATATTGACGGATTGGCGAATAGACTTAGCTCAGCAGCTTTCGCGGTTAAAAAAATTAGATTATTGACTGACGTGGAAACGGCACGTCTTGTTTATTTTAGCTACTTTCATAGTATTATGTCCTATGGCATTATACTGTGGGGTAATGCAGCCGCTATTAATTCGATCTTTGTCCTGCAGAAGCGAGCTATTCGTGCAATCTATAACTTAGGCCCTAAAGATTCCTTAAGACAAAAATTTAAGGAAATTAATATTTTAACAGTTGCCTCTCAGTACATCTTTGAAAATGTACTGTATGTTAAGAAAAATATTAATAATTTTAACAAAGTTGGCGATGCACATAATATAAATACAAGAAATAGGCTTAAACTTGCAGCGCCTGTAACTCGATTGCATCGAGTCCGCAATTCTTTTATGGGACAATGTGTATACTTTTACAATAGGATCCCAGAAAACGTCCGAGAACTTTCCATTTTACAATTTAAAAAAATTGTAAAAAGACGTTTGTGTGTTAAAGGTTATT
>JAKGSA010000187.1:258137-399993 GCA_033558755.1 Philaethria dido | reverse complement strand
TTTGACATGATAGTGGTCGCGAGCCAGACGGAGGACGAACCTCCTACCACCAAACAAGAATGCAATGATTAACATGCAATATATCGATTTCAAGCGAAAAATGGAGAACAAAGTGTTCTGACACAAAGTTATTTGTGACTACCCGGCTAACGAGATAAAACGTGAAAAGTAGTGTAGATAAAAATTCATAAACTATTCCTTACTAACCCCTGTCGTGGCGCAGAGGCACAAACGTGCGACTATAAACGCGACAGGTTGTGGATTCGATCCCAACTCAAGGTAATGGAATTTTTCATTTCCTGGGTTTGGTAACAAGGCAAAGCGCAGCGTTGAGTTCCGCTACTCAACACGCAATACCTCAATTCGACGGAAAGTAAGGAACGGAGTGTCTTAACACTAGGTTCCCTCTGCCTACTCTGCTATATGCGGGATACAGCGTGAAGTCTTTCTGACGCTCGCATAAAACATGTATATATATGTATATACTCAGATAAAATTTAATATTTATATATGTATATTAGATAATATTACATAATAGTATGCATCTTGTACCGAATCATCCGGGTCGTTAATCTCGTGCCAGAGCTGTCAGACGCACGTACGGTGAGGTGGAGTTTATATGAGTGTGCTGAATTACCCTCTAGTCGACTTTATTTATATATTACGTTGAGAAAGGATAAATTTATGCAACAAGTGTACAATTCAATTTAATTAAAATTTAAATTTTGACTTCTTATATGTATATGACGTAGAAATAAAACATTTCATTGTTTTAGTACGTTATTTATACTTAGGATGAGAAAACTATTTTAGAAATTTATAAGAAATTTTAAGCAAAAATATGTTTTTACTAACGTTTAAGAATGTCAATACAGCTCGATAGGGACATACAGCTTAACCTCCCAGAGCGCATGGGCGGATTGGCAACGTCCCATAAGTGGCGGGTTCGATTCCTGCTTTATTATTTTTTTATGAATAAAATATTAATCAATATTTTTTTATTAATTTAAGTTAAAATCTAAAATAACTACTTTTTTTGTTATGCATACAGACCTTTAAATAATAAAAATTCGAACCTATAGCTATCACTTGCCACATTAACACCCTTTTTATTACTTTCTGTCCTTCATTTTAAGACAATTTTACTTACAAAACGTCAAAAAGCAATGAAATATACTTGTTTGCCCAAAGCCATGTAACATATAGGAATTAAATCCACCAAGTCACGTGTGTTTGACAACCTCTATAAACTTAACGGTCCTGCTGGCGTAAGATTAGGAACATGGAATTTACGTGAAAATGAATCCTGAATAGATCGTATACGTTAGAAGACAACCCAAAATTGAATCTTAAAGGCTTTTATCTGTTACAATATGAGCAAGAAGTTATTATTATAAGGCACTGTTTGCAAATGAAGGCAGAAATATAGATTTTCTTTTTAGAAAAATGTGTGTTGAAAAATTAAATACATTTTTTAATTGACCTTAGGATATTTATACTGTAAATATAATTATTATCTCGATTTGAAATAATTATCTATGTCGTACCATTACGATAAATTAGACATCAAATAAAGAAAGGTCAAGTAAAGAACAAAATTCTTTTCGACGGCACATCTTTAGTGTAACGTTTTTAATAACAAAGGCTATGATAGTAAATGAAATTGGTTATTTAAATTATTTTTTTTAACTTCACGCTGTACCTCACACTTAGCAGAGTAAGCAGAGGGAACTCAAGAACATAGTGTTAAGACACTCCCCTCTCTGAAGATTTGCGCGTGAAAATACTAGCGAAAGTCTTAAATATTGATTATAATAAATATTTCATATTTTTATTGCTTGGAGTGAGAATCGAACCCACAATCTATTGTGATTGCAATTGCAAGTTTGTACCTCTGCGCCACTGTAAGTATCAAAATAAAAAAATAAAATTCATTTTTCAAATACAACATTTGTATGTATGTGTTAAAGTTTAGTTTTTCTTTGACATATAGATAAATATATCTGTATAATTAAAAATTACACGTGGATATGTCATAATTAAAATTAAAATATCAGGAATTGGATTAATATTATTGTATAATTATAACATGAATACGACAAAAAACGTTTATGCCTTCGTTCTTTTCACAAAGATCTTATAGTAAGTATTTCATAAAAAATACTCAGCAAAGCTTTTCTCCGCCAGCGTTTTTAATTTATTTCCTTTAATATACAACGAGTCAGACGTAAAAAATTCGATTCAGCGAATATTATTTATTTAGAAATTAAAGTTCATTCATTTGCTTGATTTGTTCAAATAACTGCGTAATACAATAATTTTTAATAAACAGATTTCCAACAGACACTCCTAATGACGCCCTTTGGAAACATTCAATTAAGTTTACATTCAAAATATATTTGGAATTGTAAATCGTGTTAGGAATTTGTTTATGTTTTTCGTCCAAATAGATAAATGGGGCAAAACGGAGTGTCTGAACACTAGATTCTCTCTGACATGTTATGCAGAAAAAGAGGTAAAGCTGTTTCTTTTAATAGTTCTCCTCTTAAAGCCATATCAATTTATATTTCTTTAATTTAATCAATAAAAGCAATAATATTAAGATTTTAACAAAAAACGAAAACCGGATTATACACAAAAAAGTGTAATAATTACGAATAACTCAAAAACCGCTCGCCAGATCTTAGTTAAGTTGAAATGGGAGTACGTCAGAAGCTTTAGCTATTATATAAAAAATAATCATTAAAATCGATTCACATAGTAAAAAGTTATGCGGTAACACGCTTAAAAAAATATAGGCTGTTTGTTTTCGAAAAAAAAAAATTTTTGAAGTTGGTTAAAAATAACAAAAAAGTATTAATAGCGGCCAAAATTTATATCTTGTTAAATTTACTAGTGTCTCCATTGACGCGTTAACAACGCGTTGTCTTTAGTAATGTATACATGTGTCACTTTGTATAAACATGGATGTCGTTTTATGCATTATTTAAAAAAAAATATTAACATTCTGCACTCCTTCTTTATATAAACTACAAGTGTGCCAAGTTTCATGCTCCTCCGTCAGCATAATTTTCGTAAAAAGGGATCCAAAGTTTTTGCTTCACGTATCTATACATAGATTTTGTTAGGTGGTAGGAGGTTCGTCCTCCGACTGGCTCGCGACCACTATCATGTCAAAGACGAACCGCCAAATATCTTGTGATGTGTTCCGGTTCGATGGCATGTAAGCCAGGTTTTCCCCTTTCCCACCCATTCTTTCCCAAAAATGTGGTGGTTCCGATAGCGGACTACTACATTATCCTCCCCTTCCGTCTCTATAGGTTGGCAACGCATCTACAACATCTCTGGTGGTGTAGATGTTCATGGGCGAAGGTAACCTTACCATCAGGTGGTCCTTCTGCTCGTTTGCCATCCGTTATCCATAAAAAAAAAAAAAAAGATATCACGGTAAGTGAAAATTTTAAGTGTTGTACCATTGATAGTACACAGATAACAAAAAAATTAAGCTTATGATAGTGAAGCCTGTCGTATTTCGGTTCATTGTACGAAACTCTACAAACTAAAATAGTTTGACGCTCTTTCTCTCCATATTTAATGACCATATTTTGTAATTAATTAATTTACACATTTATAATAAAAAAATATATGTATATTAGAAGTTATTTAACTTTGGATGCCATCGTGGCATAGTGGATAACATCTGACTGTAAAGTCAATTGGTTGTGGGTTCTATTCCCACTCGGTGAAATGATAATATTAAAATTATTTTAATATCTCGACTCTGGTAAGTTAAAGCGCGGCGTTAAGCTCCGCCAATTAACATGCTAAATTCGAATTCGAGCGAAAAAGGGCGGAGTGTCTTTGGCAAGGTTGTATCGGACTACCCTGTTATAAACTGCTACTTAACTGTATTGTCTCAATAATGTATTGAATACAACAAAGTATTATTTGCATTTATGTGACGCTAGAGAATAGTCTCGTTAACGACAATATAAATCTGTAAAGTACTTTGACTTCCATTTTTATGTTTACATCCATATATAAAACTCTTTATTATTTCCAACATTGAAACATACATTTATATATTTAATTACAATTAAAATTTTAACAAATAACTCAAGAACTACTTGGCAGATCTCCTTTCTAAGTTGAAATGGGATCACTTCAGAAGTTTTAGCTATAATACCATAAAAAAAACATCAAAATTGGTTCACCCAGTACAGAGTTACATATGTATTTCTTTTTAAATCGTTTAATATATACTAATCGAAATGTAATAGATAATAGCTTGCAAGGAGTAACCAAACACGAACCGCAAGGCAATAGAAACAGGTATGACAGATACTAAATTATTTGATCTTGGTCTAAATAGATAGCAGATAACTATACTCATCATAATTTTTAATAAAATTAGCTCACAGAAAATTGTTAGCGATTTATATTCAAAAAATATTAAAAACACATTTAATTAGGGCTTATAACTTATAACTGAATGAATCTTATTACTGAAGTACTAACAGTGAGTACGTTCTTACTATCTCCGTGAACATTATGTTACGTTACCTTTTATGTGATATTTTGAAACTGGTTTGAATGAAGACACAAAATACCTTAATTTGCCGATCCCGTCATTGTATTAGAGTCAGTGTATTAGACAGACAGGTTAGTGTTCTGATTATTGCCACTTGAAGAGGACTGTCATGAATTGAGATCCACAAGCTACTGTTTTGAATGACCACATCACCACATTAGCCCCAAGAAGAAAATGAATTTATCAGGGAAGACGAAATCAAAAGCATTTCTTTTTTTTTATGTGTTATGTCCTATTTGTGTTCGATACAATGTGGTGTACAAATAAAGTAATAATAAAGGATCGACCTTTCTTCACAAATTTGTAAAAATTGTATAACATTTTGAGGATTCGCTGATATTTCTCTATTATTATTCCAAACGTAAGCAAAATTCATATAACTGAAAATCAAAATATGAATTGACCATATTGTATTTGATCGCGTTTGACATAAATTCGTTCCGTTCCGTTCGTTCCGTTCGTTCCGGAAACTCTTCATTACCTTTATTCTATCGGTTATTTAATACTCAAACGTGTTACAATAAAATACGTTTATTTATCATTTTATTCTCAGCACAGTTAACAGATAAAGTATAAACCCTTAATCCGAAGCTAATGAAGATACATTTCGCTTAAAGCCAACAAATGAAAGGAATTATATGTATAACATCTACAGTATTTACTAAAGAAAGAGGTTCAGTTCCTATCGTGGCGCAGAGGCACAAGCGTGTGACTGAAAACGCGATAGGTTGTGGATTCGATTCCCACTCCAGAAAATGTAAAAGTTTAGTATTTTCATTTCCCGAGTTTGGTAACAAGGCAAAGCGCGGCGTTGAGCTCCGCCACTCAGCACGCAATGCCTCAATTCGGCGGAATGTGGAGAGCGGAGTGTCTTAACACTAGGTTCTCAGGTTCTTCTTCTGCCTACCCTTCTAAATGCGGGATACAATGTGAAGCTAAAAACAAATTCTGGATCACAGAACAGCAAATAACAGTTTAGAATAGTTAAACATGTACATTTTAGCGCAATGTCGGCACAGAGTGCTTTTAAGATAACTATTCGTAATATTTATTTTACTACTAACTTAGTAAGCAAGTGCTCGACGAAAAGCATTTTCTCAAATTATCTTGTCGGTTTATCTCTGTACAAGCTTGTTTGAAGCAACTGAATTAAATTTCATGAATTAGATCTCTATTTTAATAAACTGTTAAGACTTAAGCAGCTTGGGAAATAATAAACTACCATGCGTATATAATTCTAACAACTTATTAAATTCTATATTAGTTAGGTGGTAGGAGGTTCGTCCTCCGACTGGCTCGCGACCACTATCATGTCAAAGACGAACCGCCAAATATCTAATGATATGTTCCGGTTCGATGGCATGTAAGCCAGATTTTCCCCTTTCCCACCCATCCTTTCCCCAAAATGTGGTGGTTCTGATAGTGGACTACTACATTTTCCCCCCTTCCATCAGTATCCTCTAGGTTGGCAACGCATCTACAACATCTCTGGTGTTGTAGATGTCTATGGGCGAAGGTAACCACTTACCATCAGGTGGTCCTTCTGCTCGTTTGCCGTCCGTTATCAATAAAAAAAAAAAAAAAAAAAAAAAAAAAAGAAAATAAAATATATGCATCATAATTGTTTGGTGGATTCTTCTTTGAACTTTTCTAATTTCCTTGTAAGCGACTAATTTAAACATGTTACAACTTCGCTTTTTAGAATTTACTTTTGCGCAGTTCTTTTCTTTTATAAAAAAAATATATACTCGATATACGTTTATGTTTCTTTATAAAATTATATCCTAAGACATTTTTTTATGATTTCGAAATACTGATACTAAAAGAAACATACTAATATAATAATTTTAATATGAATTGAGAATTTCAGAGAGTTTTATTGAACAATTAAAAAACACAAGATAATTGTAAGTTTGTCCATAAATAAGTAATTGTATCATCACGCAATACCTCAATTCGGCGGAAAGTGGAGAACGGAGTGTCTTAACACTAGGTTCTGCCTACCCTGCTATATGCGGAATACAGAGTGAAGTTAGGTAATTGTAAGAAAAAAAATAAAATAAGAAAAATTTTACAAGTCACATATATGTCTAGTAATGTCTATCTGTTTGTTTAATCCTTACTCTATGGTCACATGACCCGTTTTTGTTGGTTTGACCTGACTTTATTAAAAGGGGTTAATACTGTTTTAGGAAAGTCTTCTCAAGTGTTTCCTTATTCAATCAGTGCTCCCAACTCCCATAGAAAAGTTAACGGTCGATAGCATTTTACTGCTCTATAAAAGGTTTCTAATAGCGAAATGGTACTCATGAAATGGGAATTCTACATATTATTTTAATCTATATATGTAACTAAAACGCTTGCGTAACTAAGTGACTGGCAAACAACGTTTATGCGAAACTAGTGCCCATAGAAAACTGAAGTTTGGTATTGATCTGAATTTGGTAAGAAAAGTGGAATTTGATTTGGTAAGATTTCTGGAAATTTCTAGGAAAACGTAAATTTCTTTGTAAAAAATAGGATTTTAGGTTGTATAGTCCACGACAACGAAGTCATGGAATACAGCTAGTATGTTATATGTTATTACTGTCTTTCGATCAATTCACAGAGGAATTCTTGTTGGATCTTGAAACGTTGTATTGCATTTTGAAAAGCCACATGGCTTTACAAAATGATACCTATGTTTTAAATAAGAAAATTATCGAATAATCTATTTTAAGTGGATTAATCACGTATATTTTAGTATTTGAAAATACAATTTTTAAGCCCGACGTTCCGTTCGGTAGATAATATACATGTAACTAGGGACAACTGTAAAATGTTTGAAACCACAGCTTTAAATTTTTTATTTTTCAATACTAAAATGGTATATTACTCCGGTTAGAATGGATTCATTTAATATGTGTAAAAATAGCGAAAGTCAAAGACCTTATAACATTATAGAAATTATATTAGAACCAGTAATCGTCGCGTTATATTCACCAGATGACATCCTTACATATGTATGAGTTAGAGCGTCTGATGTGATGCTTTGTTAAGTAAAGCTAACTAAATATTTAATCTGTAGTCGAGCGCTTTGGAGGGATTTTTTTTTAACTTCACGCTGTATCCCACATATAGCAGGGTAGCAGAGGGAACCTGAGGCATTGCGTGTTAAGTAGCGGAACCCGACGCCGCGCTTTGCCTTGTTATCAAACCCAGGAAATGAAAATGTTAACATTTCCTGGAGTGAGAGTGGAACCCACAACCTGTCGTGTTTGCAGTCGCACGCTTGTGCCTCTGCGCCACGACAGGCGACACGTAGGCGACAGGAATTTTGGATCCGTTTTTACCAAAAATACGCGGACGGAGGAGCATGAAACTTGGCACACTTAAAGTTTATATAACAAAGGAGTGCAGAATGATAATATCTTTTTAAATTAATGAATAAAAAGTACATTTAATTGATAAAATAAATGTTACACACACTACTATGGTTTAACAACCATGTCATATAAAGTGACATATATAGACAAAGACAACGCGTTGTTAACGCGTCAACGGTAGCGTCATAGGTATGTTTCCCTACTATGAATTTTAAGGTGCAGAATTATAGAATTATTTTCATTTAAGTGATTAATAAAAGGCAAATCAATGAAACCATTGTGAGTAATAATTTCATTATTATCAAAAACATATAGATTAATAATTTCCCAATTCAGATACTAATAGGAAATTATCTATGAATATTCCAGTTTAACTGTGATGCTAGATTGAATTATGGTTGTAATATAATTATTAATGCACAATTTCACAATCAAAATTAGGCTTTAATTCAAACTATTAATGATGTACTTTTTCAGCTTCACATTTTACTCTGCATAATCTCCCTGAGATTAGAGTGAACGTGGTGTCAAGACTCTCCGTTCGCCGTATGTAACGTAATTTTTGCTTCCAGAATTTATATGTTAATTTAAACATAAACTTTATTAAATGTCTATGAGCGAAGCTAGCCACTTACCATCAGGTGATCCTTCTGGTCATTTGCCGCCGTTGATCAATAAAAAAATTCCTATATATACTATTTACAATGGTATTTGTGTTTAATTTAGTAATAACAATCAACTTGTCATGAAATTATTAGCGGGATGCAGTTTCTTAAACAGTTAAGCAGTTTCAATATTTTTTTTTTATGGATAACGGAGTGCAAACGAGCCACCAACATAAACACACACAAAGGTCCACCTGATGGTAAGTGGCTACCTTCGCCCATAGACATTTACTACACCAGAGGAGTTACAAATTCGTTGTCAGCCTAGAGGGTAGTTAGGAGGGGAGGAGACAATATAGTAGCCACGACAGTCAGCCATAGCAACTATAGGAACCACCACATTCTGGGCAAAAGATGGGTAGGGATACCTGGCTTACATGTACAATCGGAACACATCATTAGATATTTGGCGGTTCGTCCTTGACATGATAGTGGTCGCGAGCCAGTCGGGGGATGAACCTCCTACCACCGGATAGGTATATATGTAAATAACGAATAATAAGATAATAATAAAGTCTATTTATTAAAGATTCTATATTTTTTTTTATCTTAAAACAAATAATTAATTCTATGAAATCCTAAGTCTCACTGTAGAATATTAAGTTTACAGTCTGATTGTAAAGTTTAATTACTTGGAATGTATTTTACGCTGAGATATAACTTGTACACAATGAAACTTTTCTGTGTAACTTAATTAATTGCTATTTATAGAGACTCTATAGGTACCCTATATATACCTAAATCGCTTGTGTTACTGAGTGAATGACAGACAATAAAAACAGACTACACTGCTGGTCATAAAACGCTGAAATTTGACGTATGGCTCCTTGTAAAGTATACTCGTACAGTTGTACACTAAGAAATAATTTTTGGAAAGAAATGATTTTTGGAAATTCCTATTAACACTGAAAAACTGGATTTTATGTATATTCTTGATTGCACTGGAATAAAAACATAATAAATACAGGTTTAGAAATTAAGTTATGGAATAGTGGACTTATCTCTAAAAGCGATTTCATCCAGCCAACCTGTATATGTGGGTGAAGGCAACGTTTAACGGAGCGACATTCATATAATAAAAATATTTACATAAACATAAAAAAAACACATATATACATATCTATAGGTATATTGGGCGAAAAGTGGGAATCGGAATTGTTAAAAGAGAACGGTGATTCTTAGCATTAAATTCTCTGGCTCTCTGCCTACCCTATTATGTGCGGGATACAACGTGGAGCTAAAAAATATACATATATACACTAGTTGTTATATGTGTTAATTTTAAGGCATTCAAATAGCTAGATTTTCAATTTTTTTGACAAACAATCAAATCTGCTAAATTATATACATTTTTTTAATAAAAATAGTCCATGTACTTTTGATAGCTGTAAGAATATGTGTACAAAACTTCATTATAGTAGATTGAGTAGTTACGGTGTGACTACTGCTTATTGTACTAGTAGGAATATATCACATAAACATATATACAACTAAAACATCGATGAACATCGAAGATATTCAATGTTATAGAACAACGATAGCTTTTAGATTGTAGTAAATAAAATATGTGACTACTTAAAATATTTGTATTTGTGGCGTGAGTAATCGCGTCCGTACATGATTATTTCTTCATGAATAATTGAGCACCCGGAAAGGTCATTTATATTCCATGACCGGGGAGAAAAAATTGATAAGATTGGCCGTTCTGTGTTTATTTAGTTCATTTTATTAGGCATTGCGTGATGAGTGGCGGAACTCAACGCCTCGCTTTGCCTTGTTACCAAGCCCAGGAAATGAAAATACTACAATTCCTGAAGTATGAGGGAATCGAACCCATAACCTGTCGCGTTTACAGTCACACGCTTGTGCCTCTGCGCCACGATAGGCGTTAAATCCATTCGGCGGAAAGTGGGGAACGAAATTCTTGTAAGAGTACGGAGTGTTCTCAGATTCTCTCGGCCTACCCTGCTATATGCGGGATACAGCGTGAAGTTAAAAAAATATTAGGAACTTCTATATGATTGTCACCATTATTATATTTGTAGTATTCGCAAAATTTACATCCTGCCTGTCTTTCATGTTTTTTTAACGTACTTAAAAAAAAGAAGAGGTAGAGGAGACTGTATTTTTTATGTGTGATATGTTTCTGATGTGGTACTATTTCAATCTAGTTAAGGACTAACAAGTAGTTTTTGAGTTATTCGTAACAGTTTTATTTTAGCATATATTTTATTTGAAGCTTATGATATATTAATTAAAGTTTAAATTAAAGACCCAAATCAACTGAGTGTCCTTTCAACTATAGTTTGTAAAATATTGCCACAACCAATTTCGCATATTAATCTTCTAAAATATATTTTATTAGTTCTGTAGATTAGCTTTGTTCGAAACAAAATAAATGCTTTGCTATTATAATAATTGCGTCTACTTTACCCGATGCCAGGACCATGACCAGGTGCGTGAATTTATAAAAGGATTAACTTTGAAGAGGGTCTGTGTCCCAAAAGAGGGAGTTTCTTGGGAATATCGTAAATTGCCTAAACGAATTCACTGTTACTCACTTATAATTGCATTTACACTTACACTTTGTTTTATATTCGATTAAGTAATAAGAAAAAATGCCTCAATTCGGCGGAAAGTGGGGAACGGAAATGTTGAAAGAGAATGAAGTGTCTTAACACTAGGTTCTCTGGTTCCCTCTGCCTACCCTGCTATATGCGGGTTACAGCGTGAAGTTAATAAGAAAAAAAATATTAGGCTAGTTTTGTGATTCGCACTCCGCAGAAAATATTTAATATTTATAATAATTCTCATGTAGTACTTTCATTTGCTTTGGGAACAAGGCAAATCGCAGCGTTGAGTTTCGTCACTCAGCATGCATGCCTCAATTTGGCGGAAAGTAGGGGACGGGTCATAAGAGAAAGGAGTGCCTTAACACTAGGTTCTCAGGTTCCCTGTGCTTACCCTGCTATGTGCGGGATACAGAGTGAAGCTAAAATAAAGAAAAGAAATTCACAAAAAACAACTTTACGAAAAATATGCATACGCATAACAGTATAGAGATACCTAGTATCAAGACAATTCGTTCGTCGTTTTTCGCCAGAATTCAAGACATTGTTTATTAAGTGGCAGAACTCAACGCTGCGATTTTCTTACCAGAGCCACCAACCATTACCCCGAGTGGGAATCAAACCCCCAACTAATCGCGTTTACACTCAGATTACGTTCTACTGTGCTACGTGGGCCAGCATAAAAAATGGTTCCATTTTAATTGCAAAGTCGTGTTTCATCGAAGTTGTACATAACAGCTGACATTCTTTGACCAACATTGACGCATTTGATTTATTTTACTGGCGTGCGGCTGTTGAACAAAAGTTTCTTTCTCATCCAAGCTGGTTGAGAGTTAACCTTTTGTTTTTGGGAATAGTAAAATAGTGATTCTCTATTTTTTTATTGACAACCAGTCAGTTGTTAGGCAGAAATTAAATGTATAATACGATTAACAATAAAAAAATATATTATTAAAAGATTTTTTTTTTATTATAAATATAATTTATATGGATATATAATAAAAAAATCGTTGAAAAGGCAATAAAAGAATCCAAAGATAATATAATGTTAAAATTTAAAACATAATAATCTTACAAGGTAAATTATATATTTTTTATGGATAACGGATAGCAAACAAGCAGGAGAACCACCTGATGGTACCTTCGCTCATGAATATCTACAACACCAGAGATGTAGATGCGTTGCCAACCTAGAGGAAACAGATCGAAGGGAAGGACAATGTAGTAGTCCTCTATCAGAACCACCACATTTTGGCGAACGGATAGGTGGGAAAGGGGAAAACCTGGCTTACATGCCATCAAACCGGAACACATCATAAGATATTTATCTTATGATGTGTTCCGGTTTGATGGCATGTAAGCCAGGTTTTGGCGATTCGTCTTTGACATGATAGTGGTCGCGAGCCAGACGGAGAACGAACCTCCTACCACCAAACTCCTGGGATACTCGCCTCTTACGGGACGCTACCCAGCGGCGGAGGGGAATTGTATTCTATCCCCGTCCCCTCACAGGCAAAAACTATGAACGAAATAAAATAGTTTACACAGTATGTAATATACTTATGTTAAACAAGCAATGTAATATTTCACATTAAAATATAAAATTGTTTTGAAGTTTGGTAAATAATACAAAAATAATAAACATTACAATTATTCTAATATACCCCGTACTCTACTTTTCTGAAATTTCACTTCTTCTGTGTGTAAATATTTTTCATAAACTTTATTCATTTTAATTTATATTGTAAAATCATTTCATATAACAGATTCTATTCTTTAAACTGGTGCCAACTGCTTTCAACTTTCACCTTTATCAGTGAATAATTGCTGGCATAATGCACAGCAGCGAAGCGGATAACGAATATTACGGTAAGTTTTAATCGGATAAAGACAATACGGAGAGAACTAAGAGAAACTACAGTATGGTAACTATAACTTATGTTTATTGAACGAGCGAACTACGAGTAACATGATTATAGGTTTTTTGGATGTATTATTTATGTTAAAGCTTCACACTTTATGCCGTATAAGAGTTGTTAGAGAACATTGTGTCCAGATATTATGTGTTCAGTGGCGGAACTCAACGCCGTTTTTCTTACAAAAGCAGACAAGTTAAAATAACGTAAATATATTAATTCCCCAGAGTATTTTGGCATTCCAAGAGTTAAACAAGCATTCTAAGTTCTATCAAAAATATCAGATCCGACTGGGCAGACATAGAAACAAGCTGGCAGCACAGCTACAAGGAACAGGTGGCCTGTAATTCTGCAGGCTAAAACGAAAGTGCATTCCACAACTAGCTGAAAATTTTTCAGCCACCGTGTGAGAAATGCTTCAGTGGAAGTTCATCTCTAAAATTTAGTAAAATTGACTCAACTATCATATTGAATTATTGTTTTACAAATAGATTGTCAATTGTCAGATTACATTAAAAAAATCCCCGAGTGGGGTTCGAACCTACAACCAATAGTGTTTACAGTTAGACGCTGTCATACGGTACCACGATAGCTTTAAAAATATTTGAGTTGTTGGAAAAAATATATATGTGAAAAGGAAAAGGAACGGTAGAGTTTTATACCCTAGTGACTTGGAGTAGCTGAACTGTATTCAAGAATTGGATTGGGAGATTGGATTCAAATTCTATTCGTATAAAAGTTTACTTATTTTAGATAAAGGTGTTAAGATTCTATATGTTATTTAAACGAAAAAAAGAGTATATCAAAGCATACTATCCATAGCAGAGGAGTGAATTTTAATTTTAGTTAGGCAAGCCGGTAAATTAAGGGAAGCCGGTAATTTTAAGGGAAGCTGATATATTTAGGGAAAGTGGTATAGGATGTCAAGGTCAAGGTATCAATGTATAATGTATAAAAAGGTAAGGTATGTATGTATGTCAAGGTATTTAGTAATTTCACTATCGAAATTTGGCGATGACCTTTTTTTTAGGACTAAAAAAAGGTCATCGCCAAAATTATGTTAGATCTTGTTTTTTTGCACTTTTATGCCCAATGTTTTCCTGGCGACCTGTTTTTTTTAGCTCCACATTTTACTGGCGAGCTTATTTTTTTTTTTGATCTCATTTGTAATTTTAAAAGTTAGGCAAGCCGGTGGGATTCGACTTGTATAGTCGCCTCGCCACTGATCCATAGTAAATATTATAAATGAGAAAGTATGTTTGTTTGTTTCGACTGTTTTTTTTAAGTGTAAACAAATAACTTTTTAATGGGTGAACCAATTTTATTTGTTCTTTTTCTTTTGTATGATAGCTTATGCTTCAGACGTAGTACTATTTAAATTTTATTAAGAAGATTTGACGAATAGTTTTTGAGTTAGTAATAATTTTACTTTTTAATGCATTTTAATTAAAATCGATTTCCTTTTTTATTAATCTTAATTATTGTTTCATGTTGCAACGAAACAATGTTATTTTATGATTTTTAAGTGAAAATAGGTAGGCGACTAGATAGTGACAAAAAATTCTAATAATTGACCGCGGTAAAGTATCTTATTCCCCTGAGAAGATCCTTAACGATGCGAATTCTCGTTGATCAAGCGAGAGAAGCTACGGATAACAACCAGTATCAAATAAAAATAAATGCATGAGATTATAAAATTGTACTTTTAGTTCTATACAGAAAGTATTAAAAATTTACTGCTTGCCAACGTCTACAGAAACAATTATCGTGCTGTAATATTTAATAGATATTGAATTAATATCTATTTAATGGAAATGGAATTTTTCATTTCCTGGGTTTGGTAACAAGTAAAGCGCGGCGTTGAGTTCCACCACTCAGCACGCAATGCCTCAATTCGGCGGAAAGTGGGGAACGAAGTGTCTTAACACTAGGTTCCCTCTGCCACCCTGCTATAAGCGGGATCCAGCAGGGAACAAGCTATGTATGTTTGTTGAATTAACCACAATTAGACAATGAGAATCCAACTTTGTTCATTCCGTCACTGACAAACTACACAATAATGGTGACGTCATATATTACTTAACAATAGCAATTATTTAATTTCACGAAAAGTAAGAAAAAAATATTAAAAAAAAACTTCAGTATCCAATTAAATCTGAAACATAGAATATGTTAAACGAGAACGTGATTCGTTACAAACTGTGACACAGGGTATCACGAACAAACGTAAAAAAACATCGGGAACGTTGCCAAGTCACCTGAATGAATGCATATCTTCTATACGTACGAATAAAATTGGAGTATCTGTTAGTAATATTAAAATAACCGATTTTTACTACAGGCATATTAATAACGCCTGTCGTGGCGCAGAGGCAGTGGCGTGCGACTGTAAACGCGACAGGTTGTGGGTTCGATTCCCACTCCAGGAATAATTATTTTTCATTTCCATTACAATTATTTTGGTAACAAGGCGAAAAAAATGCGGCGTTGAGTTCTGCCATTCGCACATGCAATGCCTCAATTCGGCGGAAGTGGGGAATGGAGTGCCTTAACACTAGGTTCTCAGGTTCCCTCTGTCTACCTTGCTTTATGCGAGTTACAGCGTGAGGTTAAAAAAACAATAATATTAAATTCTACGGTACATATACGGAAATAGCATTGTTTACCATTTTTGGCTGTCTATCTGTCTGTTTCGGCTAAATTCTGAAATGGCTGGACCGATTTTGACGGGACTTTTACTGGCAAGTAGCTGATGTCATAAGGACTAACTTAGGTTTCTTTTATTTTATTTTTATTAAATTCCATACGAACGAAACCGCGGGCATAACTAGTTTTAAATAAAAAGCATAGATATAAGTATATAACATAACGTGTTGAGAATGGTGAGAGATGTACTCCATAAGTTGCTTACCTGAATATGAAATAAGAAAATATTTACGAAAGGAATAAAATCTCTGCATGTATACATTTGTTGAAGCTACATTATTTGCCTTTTGCAAATATTTTTTTAACATTTGAATATCCTTGTCTAGGTGTTAATGACTCAGGTTGTTTAATAGGAGGTCGTAGATTCTATTCTGTCCAAAACAGATATTTATATATTCAAAATTATTTATAATACTTGTCGTGGCGCAGACGTGGCGTGCGACTGTAAACGCGACAGGTTGTGGCTTCGATTCCCACTCCAGGAAAAGGATTTTTTTATTTCCTGGGTTTGATAACAAGGGAAAGCGCAGCGTTGGGTTTCCGCCACTCAGCACGCAAAGTCTCAATGCGGCGGAAAGTGGGGAACGGAGTGTCTTAACACTCGGTTCTCAAGTTCCCTCTGCCTACCCTGCTATATGCGGGATACAGCGTAAAGCTATGTATGTATGTATGTGTAAAATTATTTATTATTTATTTATTTAACACTTTATTACACCAACTTTAATTAATAAAACCACATATAAGTAAATGAGAGTACAATATTGGTGTGTCGCTCTGGTAACAAGGCAAAGGGCGGCGTTGAGTTCCGCCATTCTGCACGCAATACCTCTACTTTAGCAAAAAGTGGGAGACAGAAATGTCAAAAGAGAGTGAAGTGTCATAACACTAGGTTCTATGATTCCCTCTGTCCTACTACGTGCGGAATACAGCGTAAAGCTAAAAAAAGCTACAGAAAACCTCTACTACGAAAGAGTTCAGAGTACGCAAAGATTTTGGTTGGCATACAAATAATTACTTACTAATGTTTAGCAGTTATTATTATATTTGTGATTATTCCTGATTATTATCTACTATTATACCGGCGAATAAAGTATCTCGACACTAGGTTCCCTTTGACAAAGCGTGAAGCTGCTGTGCCTTAAACTATTTTTTGATCATTGCCTTATCTTAAAATATAAAAAAAATATATAATTACATTTGCAAAATTGAAACTCTACTTTATTCGTACCTTACCAATGTTTCATATATTTATTATCTTCTTTTTCAATGGTTGCTTATTTACTAACAAACAATTGTCTTCCACAATGTTGCCAAACAAATATTTACCGGTTAATTTATCTAATAACTTATTTAAGGAACAAATGATAAATAAATAATAGAAACCCTACCGAGTGTACGAGAGGGAACAGTCTACGCATCACTGTTAATCAACAACGACACGAACTAATGAAAATATATTACTTCTAAATCTAACAAAGATGTCTCTACTAACTTTTTACTTAAGACATAAAAATGGAATTCGGTCCACGAATTTCTATACTTTTTTTTAGTTCATTATATAAAAAGGATGTCGCGGCGGTGTAAAAGTAGATCTGTTAATTAAGAACAATGTTTATGGGTTCGATTCTCACTTGACTATAATAATTATATATAAATACGTGAAGCAAAAAGGAAAAGGAAAAGCATGAAACTTGGGCACACTTATACTTTATATAGAGAAGGAGTGGAAATATATTAAATTAATAAAATAAATGCAAAACACACTACTCTGGTTTGAAATCCATGTTTATATAAAGTGACATATACATTGATAAAGACAACGTGTTATTAACGCGTCAACACTAGTTTAAATTATTCAGTTCTGGTAAAACAAAGCACTATGTTGAGTTCCGCCAATCAACTCAAAATTGGGCGAAATTTGTAGAAAGGATTGCCTTTATACTAGATCCTCTGTGACTACCCTGCAAGTATAAACTTGTACGCAGAAGATGCGTGATGCTAAGGCTACATAAATATGTTTGACATATAAAAGGTTAAGGTGATCATTTTTGGACTTTTTTTTTACTTCACGTTGTATCCCGCATATAGCACGGTAGGCAGAGGGAACCTAAGAACCTAGTGTTAAGATAATCCGTTCTCTCTTTTCGTCCCCCACTTTCCGCCGAATTGAGGCATTTTTGGTTTTGAGTACTTTATTTGAGAAGAACTCTAGTTAGAATGAGTACAGCGTTAAATTCCGCCACTCAACTCGCTCATCTCAACTCATACGTCTTGAATTCAGGCGGAAAGTGGAGATCGAAAGGATGAGAGAGAAAGGGTGTCTTGCCACTAGTTTCTTTCTGCTATCGTGCTCTGAGGAATAAAACGTGAAATAATAAAAAAGCATTTTATTTGACTTTCTCAATTGTCACGTAAGGTAAATATAAAACAGGTTGGTCAGTTAAAGTCAAGATGGAAACGAAGTCTACCGTTTTACGATCGAAGACGACTGTTAGTTAGGCACTTGAAAATTATAGAGGTATAAATTTTCTAAATATATATTTTACTATTTTAATTTGTACACAAATTAACTATTAACAAATTAATTATTTCGGTGGAAAGTGGGGAACGGAGTGTCTTAACACTAGGTTCTCTCTGCCTACCCTGCTATATGCGGGATACAGCGTGAAGCTATGTATGTATGTATGTATGCATTAACTATTATCTAGATTATTTATATAGACTTGAATTTAAAAAAAAAACTATTGATAAAACTACAAGAAGCAACAAGAACGCTCACACATAATACGAGTATGTACGTCAAACGTCAAAAAGTCTATCAATGCCTTCTACACTATTACTTTCCGAACACTTCCTCACAAAAAAACCTTTATTACTTTTATTAATTTCTAATGACGGTACAGTATCAGACTGTGAACGCGATAGTCATAAGTTCAATTTCCTCTTGGGTTCCTCATGTTTACCCTGCTTTTCAAAAAGAAGCATAGAACTGAATAATTTCTACTCTCTTGCTAAAATGTGTATATATTGCCTTAACAAAAAAAGTAGCTTCACACTTTATTCCATAAACAAGGTAGTCATAGAGAACCTAGTGCCAAGGCACTCCGTTCTCCGCTTTCCACCCGAGTTTATTTTTATGAGATTTTTTTTAGCTTCACGCTGTATCCCGCATTGCTATACCGTGCTGGGTAGACAGAGAGAAGCTGACAAACTAGTGTAAAGACACTCCGTTCCCCACTTTCCGTCAAATTGAGACATTGCGTACTAAGTGGCGGAATTCAACGCCACGCTTTACCTTTTTACCAAACTCAGAAAATGAAAATACTAAACATTTACATTTCCTGGAGTAGGAATCGAACACACAACCTGTCGCGTTTACAGTCGCACGCTTGTGTCACTGCGCGGCGACAGGCGTAGATTTTTATGTTGAATTGAATGAAATTATTATATAACGTATAAATATTATAACGGCGCTTTCCGTCCGAAATCGATACATTGCGTGTTATATGGCGGAACTCAACGTCGTGTTTTGTTTCACGATTCATAATAAGTGTTAGATCTAAAATTGTGGCTTAGTAACATCCGTCAACCAAAAAATCACACGATGACACATTTAATTTTATTAATAAGTTCTTATTAATATATTTTCACGGATTTGCGAATGTCATGTTCATTTTTTGGTTTGAACTTCAATTTTGATTATTTAATACTTCAAATTCATGTTTTTCAATTTCAACTTCACTGTTTTTATTTCTAATCTCTTTACCTTTAATATTTCAAGAGGACGAAATAAAATTAAAAATAAAAAATATTTTAAATAAATAAAGTGGAATTTAAACATTTGAAACTTAATAAATGAATTTGTTATGTAAAAACCCTAAGTTTGAAATTCAAACACATAAATTTAAAATACTAAATTATTAAATTGAAGATCAAATATCACCGGTTTTTTGTATAGAGATTTCCATAGTTCTTAAATAGATATTTGGACCAGGTAAATACGTTATCTGCGATGATAGATTTTGTCTTTAAATCTACTATTATATCTCTATGCATTTTATTTCCTAGTACATACATAAATAGCTTCACGCTGTATCCCGCATATAGCAGGGTAGGCAGAGGGAACCTAGTGTTAAGACACTCCGTTCCCCATTTTCCGCCGAATTGAGGCATTGCGTGCTGAGTGGCGGAACTCAACGCCGCGCTCGCCTTGATACCAAGCCCAGGAAATTAAAAATTCCATTTTCTGGGGTGAGGATCGAACTCACAACCTGTCGTGCATTTACAGTCGCACGCTTGTGCCTCTGTGCCAATGACAGGCGTTGTTTTCTAGTGTACCTCAAATTAAAAAAATGATAAAGTGTAAAATATGAGCTCTTTGATTTTCAAGTGGGATTATTACATATTAAATGATATTTTTTGGATAGACTAAGTCTACCTGTGACCACGGACTACTGTGTAAAGTGTTTGAAACGTCGGCTTCCAAAAATATATTTTCGAATACCAAAATAATATTCGCGATTTATCCGGTTAATATAGTTTCATTTAATAAGTGCAAATATGTGTGTAATTTCCAAATCTCTAACGCCCAATCAATGATGCAGATCCATAATCGGTGGTTATAGACTAAATATTTAAAATATTTATTATTAAAAGTGATATTAAAACTGCTTATTATTATTGTTTTTCTTTATCTGTTTGTATTTTTGGTAAAACGATAATGTGATGCAAAAATAACTGAAATGAATCTTATTGTATGCCAACTCCAGGAAATGCTTTGCTAGTGGACTCCATGGTAGCAGAAGTAAAATGGCCTGAGAATTCTTAAAAGGTTTCCAAATTGTATTTTCAAAACGATAAACATTAAGTAACGATAAGAAGTTTTGAGCAAAATGCATGTATTTTATGCATATTAGTTGTACTTTACTTAAACGGTATAACAAAAATTTGATTATAATAAATCGTTCATAGAATAATTCTTATTTATAGAAAAACGTATTAAAGAAGTTTAAGATATTTCCTATTTTGCAGTCCCTAATTAAAAAAAACTTGAAAACCAGAAGCTAATCAAAACCGCGCCGAAATAATAGTAATTTAAAAATGAGTAATCACCGTTCGCGCTTTCAAAGTTTTAATGAAAAAAATATAAAATATATATTTAGATATCTTGATTTTTTTTACTATCGCTAAACCTGCATATAGCGGGTAGGCAGTAAAAAAGAGGGAACCAGAGAACTCCAGTGTTAAGACACTCCATTCTCTTTCAACAACACTTTCGTTCCCCACTTTCCGCCGAATCTCAATAGCATCGCGTGTTGAGTGTGGAATATTTTAATTACATAGCCATTATTTATATGTAGGTTCAAACTATTTAATTGTTTAAGTGGATATTAAAAAAGAAGCTAACATAAACATGAAATTACAATCAAAATCGATATGTCATTGAAAACTGCATCTTGTACAAATCGGGATATCTTTCAATGTAATCTGACTGTCATCTTATATTGAATACAATACAAATTGAAGTATAACTTTTTAATAAAATAAAAAATATTTACAAACAATCCCACAATTAGCAACCCTTATTTCACAATTATTTTTTTTCTTTCTTATTGAAGAAAAAAAGTTTTGAACGTAACCGTAACTTAAGAGTTAAGATTAAAAAAAAAAATAGGAATACTTACCAAATTTTTAAAGTAAACAATAATCACAAATAATACAGCTATATATCACTGTATGCACTACACTGAAAAGCCGGACGCGACGATATTTATTCAAATATAATCGTGAACCTTTGTATGGCGGGTCGTGCGAGCGACCGCAGTTTTTCAGCCAAACTGAAGGCAGTCGCTGAATGGACAGAGCCGGGCGCTACGCTCATGCGCGTTCATTCACCAAAATATTCTGCATTTATATAGTTTTGGAAACATTAACTATTTCTAATAAAATAAGTTAACTATTATGCATTAAACATTCTTCTTAAGCATAAGGTAATAAGAAACTTCACGCTGTATCCCGCATATAGCAGGGTAGGCAGAGGGAACCTGAGAACCAAATGTTAAGACACTCCGTTCCCCACTTTCCGCCGAATTGAGGCCATGCTGAATGGCGGAACTTAACGCCGCGAAGAAGGTAATTAGAATTTTAAATGTATCAGACCGTTTTTAACTATTTTAGTATTTTTTGTCGAGATTAAGAAGATTTGATAGCGAAAAATACAGTGACTCATTTTATTTTGTGTCTATATACATTATACATGCGAATGTTTCCTACAAAAACGTCCTTAAAACCGAATATAATACGTAAATGCTGCAAAGACTAAACCTTAAACGTTGACTAAATTTGCTCGACTTCATACTTTTCCAGGATAGCAATCAGGGAAAAACTAATGTCAAGAACAAGTTTCGCCAATTTTTACCCAAATTTGAGACATTGCACGTTGGGTGGCGGAACTCAACGCTGCGCTCTGTAAAGCATAAGAATGAAAGTATTTTAAATGTAATAATTTCCTCGATTCAAAGTTGAAGTCAAAGTCAAAATCAATTAATTTTATTAAAAATAAGAAGTTACATGCTTTATTTTTGAACGTCAAGTAATTTACCACCGGTTCACTAAATTTAGTGGGTTTGAAATTCAGGTCTGAGACCTGAGAAGAACCGGCGCAAGAAACTCAGTGGGAAATAGAACCCATAATCACTCGTGTTTACAGTTAGCATTGGCACAAATCTCTACATTGCAATAAAACTATGCCAATATTTTAAAATTTCCATACACAAATAGAGCTATTTCATAAATAAGAGCATGCCTATACGCTTTACGCATGAAATTCGTGCCTGAAATATTTTTACGAGTTTTCCATTAAATGGTCACTGAAGTGCCATACATTTACATACCCGTGAAACCCCACGTAATTGGGTTTTCTTGGCCATCGTCCACATACAACTGGCGTATGAACATAAACTTATATTTGAAAGGGTTACAAATGACAGTAATAGAAATGAATAGGATCATTCTATTATTGACGTAACTAGCGTATAGTATTTGTAATTATTTTTATTATTAACCGACTTTCAGAAAAGGAGGAAGTTCTCAATTCGATTGATTTTTTTTTTATATCCTTTTACTGGGTGAACTATGGTTTATATTTAGATAAGGTTGATCAGTAATTTTTGAGTTATTCGTTACAATTTAACTCCTTAATGCATTTAATTTGAAGCTGGTTTCCTTTTTTTTTTGTTAAAATGTTAATTGTTATCTAAATATTTTGTTATCTAAATTACTTTAAATGTATAATAACCATTATTTCAACTGATTGAATAATATAGAATTACAAATTGTAGCCCGAAACTTGAGCGTTTTTGAGGACTTTATGATTCTAGTATATACCCATACTATTTACATTTTTATCTTTCGTAGTTTTATCTGTTAAACGTAAAATCCCCATTTCCTCCTGTAGAAATTTCGAACACGATTTTGGACTTTTCTTAGAGTTCCAAATTTAATGCCAAATTTCAGCATTTTACGACTATTAGTGACGATTAGGGACTCGGCTGTACGATATCGACCACTCAATAAGTTTCTGTTTTATATTACAACTTTCGAAGGTTATCTTGTTGTTTCTTGTATAGCTTCACGCTGTATCACGCAAATAACAGGATAGACAGTGGGAACCAGAGAACCTAGTGTTAAGACACTCAGATTTCTTTTGACATTTCCTTTCCCCACTTTCCACTGAATTGAGGCGTTGCGTGCTGAGTGACGTAACTCAATGCCGCAGTTTGTCTTGTTAGCGAGGAAATAAAAGTACTAAAAATTATTTAATATTTCCATTTCCTGGCGTGGGCATCGAACCCAAAACCTGTCACGTTTACAGTCGCACGCTCTGCGCCACGACAAGCGTTAAAGCTACCATATTGTGTGAATATTATATTCAGAGATTTAGTATGCTGGGTGGCAAAATTCAATGCTACACTTTATCTAACTAGACCGAAGAAAAGCTTTCAGTACGACTATAAACGTTTCTATCGATTTGAAGTCACTATTATCATGTAAAAAGAAATACATGGACTGAACTTGACACTCATTTTCTGCCCACAGACCTTGTTAGTAACTTACTTAAAAAAAGAGGAGATTGTCTTGATTTTTTATGCGAGTAACATAGAGATAAATAGTAACAGCAATTAAATTTAGTTAAGATCGGAGGAGCAGTTTTTAAACTATTCATTATAATTATTTCATTGAGTAAATTCAAAAAAAAGCATTTTTAAATTTATTAATAATAAAATAATCTATCCAACTTTACAAATATTTCGCTTCCAGATGATTTGTATTCACTTTTATACGCCCAGTTATATATTACCTAAAATATACAAAGTAAACTTCATTTGACTTTCAATGAAACGCCGTAACTAAAGCAGTGTTCAGTGTTTTGCGGTATGCACATTATTTTGCAAAAATTACTATTACAATTTGTCTATTCACGGTCAGCTTGTATTATGACTATTATTGCTGTTTTAATATCTATATATTTGATTTTTAAAGTGACCGATGGCTTTTATATTTATATAGGTACGTATTATACATTATGCATGAGGCCAGTCGTGGCGCAGAGGTCCAAGTGTGTGACTGTGAACGCGATGGGTTGTGGGCTCGATTTCCACTCCAGGGAATGAATATATTAAATATTTATAATAATTATCTAATATTTAGTATATTGATTACGTCGCTCTGGTAACAAGGCAAAGCGCGTCGTTGAGTTCCGCCGCAGCACGCAATGCCTCAATTTGACGGAAAATGGAGAACGGAACATACGAGAATGGAGTGTCTTAATACTAGATTCTCAGGTTCCTTCTGCCTATATTGCTATGTGCGGGATACAGCGTGAACCTAAAAAAACGTTACACATTTTACGAAATAGGCCATCTAGGTACCGAAAATTCATTGTTTGTGGAATGGAACTTAAACTCGGGGGAATGAAATGTAAATTATTTTCATTTCTCCGCTCTTCTAAGACAAATCGCTACATCTCTGCTACATCTCTGTTGCAGGCTGCAACAGATTGCAACTGTTTGCTTCAACAGACAATGTTTCGGTTAATAGTAGTTCAAGCTCCATTCCCAAGTGGGGAACGGAATTATTGTAAGAGAACCTCTCTGCCTACCCTGCTATATGCGGGATACAGCGTGAAGTTCAAGCTGATAACGGAGTATTATTGTCACAAACACCTCTCTGAATATCCTGTTGTGCGGCGAAAAGCGTGGCGCGTAGTAGAGAAACAGCGTAAAGCACAAAAGAATAGGCTTACAAAAACAATGCCTACTCTATTTAAATGCTTATTTGATAACAACATAGAAATGTATTTTGTAAGTGTTATAAAAAAATATGTTTTTTACGGATATGCATGTGTGGAGCCATAAATAGATTTTTTACCATTTTTCGTTGATTTTAATAACTGTGTATTGAATGGTAAAGCCCAACGCTCACTTTGTCCAACTAGGTGAGAAAAATATTTTTTCTTCTTGGAATCGAACCCAATCTATTGCCCATACAGTCATAAATTACAACTGTACTACGACGGTGTTTTACGTTTGTTCTGGATATACCCACGCATTAACATTTACTTGTATCGAATGATAGCTATTTTTTTAAGTGATTGATATTGTTCGTGAACTGAACCGTACTCACCTTTTTTTTTTAAATGTACACCTAAACAAACAGTTACAGACATATTTTGTTAGATAAATATAACTATTAATAACTTTTTGATATATTGCTAGTAATAATAGCGCTGGTTAAACAGGTGTAGGTATAATATTCGTGTAGTCAGGAACGAAGGCCCAATCTATATGGTTCATTCGCAGTATTTATAATGTCCTTATTAAATTAAAATAATTATTATATGCATCATAGTTAAGTTTTGTATAATTATAATCCAATTTTATAGAAAACCAGATATCATAAGCGAGGGGTGATAATTTTAGTTAAGCAAGCCGGTAAATTAAGGGAAGCCGATGTATATTTAGGGAAGCCGGTATATATACCTAAAAATTTAGATAAGCAAGCCGGTAAATATTAGGGAAGCCGATATTTTTAAGGAAAGTGGTATAGGATGTCAAGGTATTTAATAATTTCACTATCGAATTTTGGCGATGACCTTTTAGGTCTATAAGATGTTGTTTTTTTCTTTTTTGCACCCTTTATGCCTAATATTTACCGGCGAGCTTTTTTAGGTCTCATACTTGTACTTTGGAAAGTTATTAGGCAAGCCGGTGGGAATCGAGTTTTATGGACTGCCAGGTATAAATAGGTAAACTAACAAATAGCAATAAATTATTTCATAAAAAATAAAGTACAATATATTGATTCTTAAAATTGTAAAAACTCAAAAAAAAAAAAAAGTTTAAAGGTTTTCGACCTCGTTATTTTACTTTCTTTTTTTAGTTATGTGGATACCGGATGGCAAACGAGCAGAAGGACCGGCCTGATGGTAAGTGGTTACTCTGCCCATGAACATCTACAACACCAGAGGCGTTGTAGATGCGTTGCCAACCTAGAGGATACAGATGGAAAGATTACTACAATAAAATAATTAGACACACTTCAGTTGATTTACTCTATCAAAAATACCTCAGTAATAAGTAGGTATACAGATTAATAGTCAAAAATAATCCTATGCCGAATTTATATAGAAATATTAGAAAAGAGATAGTTTTAGAACTTTACTTAAACTTAAACAAGTCTCTACATGCTTCGAATGCAATACAGTTGAAAAAATTCCTTTTATTATTTATATATGTTTTCATTTACATACGTTTTTACCAATCTTTTCATTTCTCTCAGAACAAAGTCAAAGTCAAAGTCAAAGTCAAATAATTTTATTCAAAATAAGAAGTTACAAGCTTCATTTTTTGAACGTCAAATAATTTTACCACCGGTTCACTAAATTTAATGCCTCAGACCTGAGAAGAACCGGCGCAAGAAACTCAGCGGGACTATTTTTTTTTTCTTTTTTTTTTATATTCGACAATGGTTTACAATTCTTTATTATTGGCAATGATACCTTTGAAACACACGTTTGAACAAGGCGTTTAATATAAAAATATTATAAACCATAATTAAGATTTTAACAAAAAAAAAGAGAACTGATCTCAAATAAAATGCACTAAAAAATAAAAATATTACGAATAACTCAAAAACTACTTGTCAAATCTTGTCTAAATCAAAACGGGACCACATCAGAAGGACTACCTATTATATAAAAAAAAGAATTAACAAAATTCGTTCATTCGATAAAAAGTATTGCAGTAACAATCAAATTGGTAACCTCCTTTTTGGAATTGAAAAAAATAATTGCAAAAGGTTTGTATATTAACGTAAATGTTTCTTTTGGAAATTTGTTTTTTTTTAAATTTTATGTTTAAATTTTCGCTCGGAGAAGACATAAGACCAGAAAAGATACAAAATTTATTTTCTGCGCTAGGTTACTATCCTTTACCTATAAATACTCATCTAGTATACCTCTTTTTCCCTGTAAGAGGACGGGGTTAAAATACAATTCCCCTCCGCCGCTGGGTAGCGTCCCGTAAGAGGCGGATATCCCAGTAGTTTGGTGGTAGGAGGTTCGATCTCCGTCTGGCTCGCGACCACTGTCATGTCAAAGACGAACCGCCAAATATCTTTTGATGTGTTCCGGTTCTATGGCATGTAAGCCAGGTTTTCCCCTTTCCCACCCATCCTTTCCCCAAATTGTGGTGGTTCCGATAGTGGACTACTACATTATCCTCCCCTTCTATCTGTATCCTGTAGGGTGGCAACGCATCTACAACATATCTGGTGGTGTAGATGTTCATGGGCGAAGGTAACCACTTATCATCAGGTGGTCCTCCTGCTCGTTTGCCATCTGTTATCCGTAAAAAAAACCTGTATATATAGATTCTAGTAACGCGAAGCGCGTCACACCGCAGACTAGCGTGTCAAATGTCGCTGTTAGAGACAACCCGCTCATAAACGCCGACCAGATGTTTGTTTTTAATGCTGAATGAAATGCAATGCTCTCTCTATTGAAGTGTTTTTGTATTTTTAACCGAATTCAAAAAAAGAGTTTTCAATTCGACTTTTGACGTTTTTTTATGTGGGTACTGAATAACTTTTTACGGGATGAACCGATTTTTATGATTCTGTTTCTATATGGTAGCTAGTGCTTCTAATGTGGCCGATTTAAATTTAGTAAAGATCTGACGAGTACTTTTTAGTTTTTCACAATAAATTTACTTTTTACTTGAAGTCTATTTTATTATCCTAATACTAGGTTACACTGGTACCGTCTGCCTACCCTGCTATAGGCGGGATACAGCGTGAAGCTACCAAAAAACTTATTATTTGTATTAAAAATAAAATTATTAAAAAATATATTAAACAAAAACATGACATATACCTGTTAAACGAAAAATCTTTATTCTCTATTTCGTGCAAAATAATAATTGTTTAGGAACGCAGTTAACTAACACACTCGCTACCAAAATAAACATTTTTAAATTTAATTTTTTTTAAATATGTCAATCATACATAATGATTTGATTCTACTGCGAACTATCTGATACACAGTTCCGCTCCTAATTTATGTTTGCGAAAAGGAATTTAAAAACTAAAGCATCTACACACCTTGCTACATCTTTGGATAAATGATGTACTTCTAGAGGTGCTCAACTCAACACCGTGACTTGCCCTACGTTACTTATAATAAAAAAATAATTTAAGTATAATTAGTACTCCAATTAAAAATTGAACCCCATAATTATCGCGTTTATAGTCATATCTTGTCCCAGTGCGCGACGATGACTTTGCCACGATAGAAAGAGTAGACTACATAAATAAGAAACCAGCGCTCTATACAATATCTGTGTAACTTCAATTAAAATTCATTTTTTTTTTTTTGCTTCACGCTGTATCCAGCACGTAGCAGGGTAGACAGGGGGAACCAGAGAAGAAAGTGTTAAGACACTCCGTTCTCCACTTTCCGCCGAATTAAGGCATTGCGTGCTGAGTGTGCTATTCCACGCCGCGCTTTGCCTTCTCACCAAACTCAGGAGGTGAAAATACTAAACTTTAACATTTCCTGGAGTGAGAATCGAACCAGCAACCTGTCACGCTATAGTCGCACGCTTGTGCCTCTGCGCCACGACAGACATTTATAATAATAAATATGAATGTCTGTCGTGGCGCAGAGGCACGTGTGAAAACTGTGCATCCCGTAGAACCCGAGTAGTGGTGATTTAAAAAAACAACCAAAGCATAAACAACAAATAAATTTGTTATATTATACCCAACATGAAATCCTATCTTAACACCCACCTAACAGAATACTGCGGAGGTACAATTCACGTCAATTGCAATACGTTACGTCCCGTAGAGCTTTAAAGAGCAAGCAACGATCTCGAGCTGAACTTCAATGACACCAACGTTGAACATCCTATTACGATAGTGTCCACAATCTATATCTAGATTCTAGAGATCTCAGCTTGTCATGATAGCAATGTGTAAGGGATAAAATATACCTAACACTAGTCTCATCTTTAGCAATCTTAAAGACTTTAAACAAGGACGTAATATGAAACTGAATTTGAAAATATTTTAAAAATTTGTTGTAAATATTATATAAATAATTGAATCCATATCAGATATCCATATCAAAAATCGTAATCCTCAAAGTTTCAAAACCTACAAATCGACGTAATTTTCATATAACTAAGTAGTAATATGTCTAATAAGTAAAATTATATAAATAGATACAAAAATATAACTGTATTTTTACACAATTTAATATGACAAACAGACGTGTCCTCATCAGGTGGAATGTGGGAGTGTCAAAAAAAAAAGCACTCAATTTGGAATAAAATTGTTACCTATATGACTGTAAATGCGATGATTGTGAGTACGATCCTCTCTCAGGGAATCATTATAATTATTTTGTCTCATTTCTCCCCTCTGTAAGTAGTAAAGTGGCTAACAAAGTGCTTTGTCACCAGATTCTCTCTCATGCAGGAAAACTCGTAAAATTGAAAAAAGAATTACTGTTACCTAAAATATTATTTATACTTCTAATTTGTCTAAGAATTTATCAAATTTAACAACATTTTAGTGTTTTAGGACTAATGTTACTGTAGGACATTAAAAAGTCACTCTCGATTCTCGTTACGTTGTAGCATTTTGAATTATAATTGATATGTGCGTTTATATATTTGTCATGGCTAATGAATGTTTACTTTAAAAAATATATTTAAAAGAAACACGCTTAAGATAATCTACTTATCTTTGTCAAAGACATCAGATGCGTTCTATATCTGGTTATCGGATCAAGACATGTGCAAATTTTTAAGCAAATAATTCAACTAAGCAATTTTAAAGCCATAAATATGTACGTAAGTGAAATAAATAAAGGCGACGCACTTTATTACATTCAATAATGGTAATCTGTAAAAATATTAAAAATCATATTTCTTAATAAAATGATTAATAGGCAATTGCATCTCTTCAGTAAAAAGTTCTACAACACCTACGATCGCCTGTAGGACCTACATAGGTAATATACGATAATTTCTTTTTTAACTTTAAATTTTTTTTTTTTTTATTGATAACGGATTTGGCAAACGAGCAGAAGGACCACCTGATGGTAAGTGGTTACCTTTCGCTCATAGACATCTACAATAACACAGAGATGTTGTAGATGCGTTGCCAACGTAGAGTGATACTGATGGAAGGACAAATGTAGTAGTCCATCATCAGATCCACCACATTTTGGGAAAAAGGATAAGTGGAAGGGAAAATCTGGCTTACATGCCATCGAACTGAACACACTCATTGATATTTTATGTCTTCGTCTTTGACATGATAGTGGTCGCGAGCCAGTCGGGAGGACGAACCTCCTACCACCTAACAACTCTAAATAATAACTACGTGTAAGGAAAAAAATTAATATAGCCTACTTGCATATCCAATAATAAAGCTATATAACTTTAAAAATTATAGGTGTTTGAGAGAGATTTTTAATTTACTTCTGTGTTAAAACTTCATAAAAATTTGTATCCTTGTATGGGACAGTCCGTTCTATTCTATGTTTACGCATTCTATCGCGGATTTTAGCGATGTCTTCTCAGATGTTTTTAATACTGATTTTAGACATTAAACTCACATTTTTGTTACAAATTAGTTATTTTTATCTAGTAATTCATTCATTTGAAAGAATGAAAATATCGGACATTCAAAATTCATAAAAATGAAAAAGTATTGCTCAGAATGCGATTTAACCCTGTCGCGTGCTAACAATAATTTGTATCTACAATTTAATCACTCGTGAAAACAAATTTGTTACTATAATAAGAAATGTTATAACATAGTAATATATAGGATAATAAACTAAAAATAGAGAAAATATAGAAAATACGCGAAAGTACATTTCATTTGATATAAATGAAAAAACAATAAAATGTATCTAAATATAAAATATTTTTAATATTATTTTTATTATAATGTTTTATATGTACAGAAGTCTTTTTTTTAATTGATACGCATGATACGTCATCTCTGATCATTTTGAGTACTAATTGTTGCTCATAGACATGAGATTTGTTCGAGGCACAAGCGTGCGACTGTAAACGCGACAGGTTGTGGGTTCGATTCCCACTCCAGGAAATGTAAAATTTAGTATTTTCTTGGGTTTGGTAACAAGGCAAAGCGCGGCGTTGAGTTCCGCCACTCAACACGCAATGCACTCAATCGGCGGAAAGTGGGGAGCGGAATTGTTGAAAGAGAATGGAGTGTCTTAACACTAGGTTCTCTGGTTCCCTCTGCCTACCCTGCTATATGCGGGTTACAGCGTGAAGTTAAAAAAAAAAAGAAAAAAAATGTAAATTAATTTTTATATTCCATACTATTTCATATACTATTTTGACCAGGCTATCAATAGCGAAGGTGTCGATTAATATAAAAATCAGAACATTATAAATAAAGTCCCCTTATTATAAAAATACTTATTTATTAAATTTCTTAAAAGTTCAATAAAACATAAATAACCAAAGATTTAAAAAACAAACAAATAGGTATTAAAAGACCATTATTAATTTGAAACAATTTAATTTTTCTATAAACATTACCTATTGAATATATAAACCGAAATCTTACACTGAACATATTTGTGACTATATATAATTAAAATATGGGGTTGATATAAAAAAAGCTTTCAGAGGTGTTTGTTTGTTTATTAAAAATCCTTTAAACCAGTCGAAACCAGTAGGAACCGGTCGAAACCGGTAAGAACCAGTCGTAACCGGTTTTAGCCGGTTATAAGCCGATATATACGGTTACAACCGGCGACACGTGGCTATTTATGGTGACTACTCGATGACCGATTGTTCCTCTTTAACAAAGAATTCTACAACTTCTTCCACTGTATTTGTTTGGTCGGTATCGAGACCGTCCGTGTCTACATCTGAAGAGAAAAAAATAAACATTAATAAATAAATCGATTAATAAATAAATCGATTAACAAATAAATCGATTAATAAATAAATCGATTAATAAATGAATCGATTAAGATTTAATATAGTCGATTTTTAAATATCGATTTAAATCTTAGAACTTTGGCTGCATACATACATTATTACGTTGTATCGCCTATTAAATGTACATAAAAAAATCAAGGTAGAAAAAAAATGTTCCAATAAATATTATACAAGAATTTCTATGACATACCATATATGGCCGAAACAAATAAAAAAAAAAGTTATTACCAATATTAATTTACCAACAAAGGTAACATAATCTCTAATTTTTATTAGGCCATATATTTAGTATAGTTCAAATAAACTATAGTAAATATGATAAAATGACACTCACAGTCCCTAAGCTCGATACGTCTTGGTTTCTGTTCTGCCCATTCGCGCGTTTTCTGCTCGCGGTACTCTATGTACTTCTTCATTTGCTCCGTACGCTTAGCGACCAATTCCTATAAAAAAAATTAAAAATATAATATTCAGGTATAATATTAATATGGTTTTTTTGATTATATAAGCCATTTCCTGGGTTTGGTAACAAGGCAATGCGCGGCGTTGAGTTCCGCCACTCAGCACGCAATGCCTCATTTCGGCGGAAAGTGGGGAATGGAGTGTCTTAACACTAGGTCCCCTCTGCCTACCCTGCTGCTATACGCGGGATACAGCGTGAAGCTATATAATATTCTATATTGCACATAAAGTTTATAAAAAAAAAAAAAAAACCATAGAACTGGATGTCGTCAAAGGTGGACTTATCTCTAGAAGAGATCTACTTCATATCAATGAAATAGTCAGACAGTCATACCTGTGGAAGTGGAAGCGTAATAGGTAGCGGGATTAAAGTTTTTTTTTTTTTTTTTTTGATAACGGACGGCAAACGAGCAGAAGAACCACCTGATGGTAAGTGGTTACCTTCGCCCATAGACATCTACAACACCAGAGATGTTGTAGATGCGTTGCCAACCTAGGGGATACTGATGGAAGGGGAGACAATGTAGTAGTCCACTATCAGAACCACCACATTTTGGGGAAAGGATGGGTGGGAAAGGGGAAAACCTGGCTTACATGCCATCGAACCGGAACACATCATAAGATATTTGGCGGTTCGTCTTTGACATGATAGTGGTCGCGAGCCAGACGGAGGACGAACCTCCTACCACCTAACAAATTATTATAATTAAATTATTATTATTATTATTAAATTAGGATTAAAGTTCAGCGCAATAAAAAAAAATAATAATTACTTAAGAAACGCAAGACATCTATAATATATTTATATTGAAGCTATGTATGTATGTAGTTCCGAATGGTATAAAAAAGTCACAACAACACAAAATAGACTTAGCAGGTTTTTCTACAACAATTATTACTAATAATAAAAAAACACTTTACCTTGCTGGCCTTACTACTGCGCATGCGGTCCTTAGACTCAAACTGTGAGTAATATTTCTTGAGGTTCTTCTTAATCTCCTTCTGCTGCTTCTCAGACAACAGTGTCGGTGGACGCGGTCTCCATAAGAATTGTGCAAAACCTTCCTTCATGACTCTGTGTCAAAAAATATTATTACTTGCATTAAAATTGATATTTTTAAGCTTATTTTTCCTTTTAGTATCTACATACATTTATTTGAACAATTTTTATGTAGTTTTAAAAGTACTAGTAACTTTTAGTTATACTAACTAACTCCACGCCTGTCGTGGCACAGAGACACAAGTGTGCGATTGTAAAAGCGACAGGTTGTGGGTTCGATTCACACTCCAGGAAATGTAAGTTTAGTATTTTAAATATCTCAATTCAGTGGAAGGGAGTGTCTTAACACTAGATTCTCAGGTTTCCTCTGTCTACCTTGCTATATGCGGGATACAGCGTGAAGCTATTAAAAAAAACTACAGATATCTCTAAAACCAGCAGAAAAGACTATTACCATAAATAATACCACATCACAACATGCCTATATAGGCACTCATAAAATTTAATGAATTTATTCAGTCAAAAAAATTATATATCATAAGCTAAAATATGTACCTTCTCAAGATCTTGCCTTGGAATGACCACAAATAGTACCCACAGTCCATTTTGCATTTAAGCGATGAGACACCAGTTACTACATAGCGACCAGTTGGATCCCACTCAATGCCTGACATCTAAAATAAAAGGTAATATTAAAATATATTTAATCTCAAATAAACTTTAAAATCTAATATTTATTTTATTTACTTTTAAAGATATTATCATTATGGGCACGTAGAGAGGATGAGTGAAAGAATGGAATGAAGCAAAGGTGAGCGGCAAGAGAGGTAAGGGGAGACCTCGGTTGACCTTCGAGAACACAGTATCAATGATACTGAAGGAAGGTCACGTAAAAAGCATGAGGACATGCATGAAGAGGTTAACGACTGTGGACGAGGCGAAAGAGGTATGCAGGGACCGTAGCGTTTTGCGCTCCGTTCTCTCTGACTACGCCGCTAGGGATAAAGCGTGAAGTTAAGTAAGTAAGTAAGGTAAGGCAAAGAAATTATTTTTAAAAAATCTTAAAAAATATTTGTAAGCAATACTCATATAAAGAAAATGTTCTATTCTATTAAATTATTGCAAAAGAATATAATAAAAAATTGAAACATGGTAGCCATTTTGAATAAAGTGTGAAGCTGAGTTAAAATAAAATTTTAAATAAAAAACTCAAATTAATAAATACCTGGTAATGATCAGAAATGTTCATAATAGTGAAGTCATTAGTATCAACAAAGGCCAGCGCTCCGCCAGTCAAACCAAAATTGGCCAACACTATGAACTGTCCTGTCGGAGACCAGAACAGATGGTTGAAGGTCCTATCAAACTTCTTAAGCAAAGTTGGCGCTTGTCCTGTATTTACTTGATAAAAACTAATACATATATTGGCTGCGTCACCATGAATAATTGCAAATTTGGACCCAATAGGCTCCCAAGCAAATGCCTGGATAGGTTCCTTAATTTCCACGGAATCCACTGGAATCTCCTTCTCTCTCATATGGAATATTTCAAAGTTGTAATACATTCCAGAATATTTGATCTCATTTTTGTCCTTCTTGACTTTGGAGTAACGGTCAACTTTCACACACAAGTAGTCACCGCTCTTTTGCCAGTGTATTTTGCAGTCGGCAACTGAGAACAAGTTTTTGGATCGGGTTTCGGTGCGGTTGGGTATTTCTAGTAATGTCACTCTGGCTGGTACATCTTTGTCTTCAGCAACCCAATATGCCAGGACATTATCGGAGGGTGACCAACAGAAATCTCTGTCAAATAAATGAGAAATATTTAGATGAGTTTTTAACAATTATTTTAAATTATATATACTTTATTATTCTTAAAAAGTTACATAGTTAAGGCAAATAAAATTATTATTCTACAAAGGTAGACTTCTCTATAAGAGATTTTTTCCTGTCAACCTCTGGAGGTGGAAAACCAACTATTAGTAACCATTATCAAACATAACTACTATGAAATTACAAGAACAATTTACAGAAATACAAAAAAGTCTTCTAATTTTCCAAGCTAAATAAAGCTTAGCAAAATAAACTAACAAACCTACCTAATACCAGGAATTTTAATAGATTTCTTATCTAGTAGACCAAAGCTAGGCGTTTCGTATACAGAGAGCACATCAGCACCGAGTCTCGCGAAGAAACGGTCGTCCTTACTCCAGCGGAAGATTGGCCACGTCACATATTCATCTGGTGGTGGGAAACTACGTTTTTCTTGGCCTGTTCTGTTGACAAAATTATATATCTATATATTACTACATACATACATAGCTTCACGCTGTATCCCGCATGTGGCAGGGTAGGCAGAGGGAACCTAGTGTTAAGACACTCCGTTCCCCACTTTCCGCCGAATTGAGGCATTTCGTGCTGAGTGGCGGAACTCAACGCCGCGCTTTGCATTGTTACCAAACCCAGGAAATGAAAAATTCCATTTCCTGGAGCGATCCATTTTTATGAAAATTCGGATGGAGGAGCATGAAACACTTATAGCTTATATAGTGAAAGAGTGCAGAATGATAATATCTTTTTAAAATAGTGCAAAAAAAACATATTAAATTAATAAAATAAATGTTCACATTTTGTGTATAGTGACATATACGCGTTGTTAACGCGCCAACGCGTCCACAACTTAACACGCAATGTCTCTTATTAGGCCCAAGTGTCACTACACTCGATTCGCCACGTGGTTCTCTTTGACTACTTTGCTATGCGGTATAAAGCGTACGAATCTGCTTTTTTTTTTCAAATTGAAATAAAATTTTAAAAATATCTATAAATGTATGTGAGAACATCATGGCGTATTTATTAAACTTTAGCGCAATGAGTGTGGTTTCAAATTCACCCTGCACTTTTCAATATTTCAACAACAAAATTATTTTCATAATAACATCATTATTACATTCAAAAGCAAGCAAGCAAAGTAGGTAGAAAACCTAGTGCCAAGATACTCCATTTTTTGTAATGATGGAACTCAACACCAAACTTCAAGCCAGAGTGATAATTTGTTTTTTTTTAACTTCACGCTGTATCCCGCATATAGCAGGGTAGGCAGAGGGAACCCGAGAACCTAGTGTTAAGACACTCCGTTCTCGTACAACAATTCCGTTCCCCACTTTCCGCCGAATTGAGGCATTGCGTGCTGAGTGGCGGAACTCAACGCCGCGTCTCCGCCTTGTTACGAAACCCAGAAAATGAAAACCTAGAGTGGGAATCGAACCCACAATCTGTCGTGTTTACAGTCGCACGCTTGTGCCTCTGCGCCACGACAGGCGTTTATAAATAATTTAAATATAAACATTCCCTCTAATACAAATCCAATATATATTGTTCCAATGCACCACATGTAAATTGTTTCAACGTGCAATAACCTTACCTAATATCCCAAATAATAAGTTTCTTATCATCACCCCTGTCGCTGTTAGGTGAAAAAGTAACTATATAATTTTCACAAGGCGAGAAAGAAATGAATCTCGCTTCAGGGTGGTAGAATTTCTGGAACTGACTGAACTTAGGTCCTGCCCACAAGGCAACACCTCTCCAGTGGAAAGTCGCCAAGTATGTGCCGAGAGGAGACCACACAGCATATGTTTCAGTCCAATTCTGTAAGAGTAATTGAAATTAATTGTGCATTTTATTTGGCTATAATACTATGGAGGAACGGAAAGATATTTTACAAAGTTGATTTGAGTTAACAATTATTAATTTAATATTTTTTATGTAATGTAGCTAATACTGTAAAATTTGAATTACTCCGTAATAAAAAAATATATAAACAAATAAATATTGTTCATTAATTTATATTAACGATAATTAATAGAGAAAAGTATAGGATTATCTATTAAGATATCCCCCATTAGGGGGAAAATTAATTCCAATAATCCAATTATTGCCATGACCAAAATTAGATAATTAAAAGCAAAAGAATATAATAGTTTTTGAAAAATAGCATTTAAATTTCAATAAATAGAAGAATAGGAAATGTTTGTGCAAAATTTAACATAATAAAATATCATGGCGCAGAGGCACAAGCATGCAACTGTAAACACGACAGGTTGTGGGTTCGATTCCCACTCCAGGAAATGTAAAATTTAGTATTTTCATTCCTTGGGTTTGGTAACAAGGCAAAGCGCGGCATTGAGTTCCCCCACTCAACACACAATGCCTCAATTCGGTGGAAAGTGGGGAACGGAATTGTTAAAAGAGAATGGAGTGTCTTAACACTAGATTCTCTGGTTCCCTCTGCCTACCCTTCTATATGCGGGTTACAGCGTGAAGTTAAAATATAATTAACAAGCATAATTTCCACTTTTGTGATTAGATTTATATTATTCAATTGACCTCACATCTGCGAGAGTGCTTTGTAAATATTTTCATAATAAGACATTATTACATCCAATGTTTTGAAATATGTCAATTAATATGAGTGCTAATTAAAGAACTAGCATGAGAGTGTACCATCGCAGCACGCAATATTCAAAATAAAAAAAAATTCATAATCATATTTTTTTTACCTCACCTGACCACTTATCAGGTGGTTTAATTTCAATATTCAGCCAAATACATATATGCATGTATATTATTTTTTAAGCTTTGTCCTGCATAGCAAAGTAGGTAGAAAACCTAGTGCCAAGATACTCCATTTTTCACTTTTTGTAGTCTGATGGAACTGAACACCAATACAGACAATACTTGAAGCCAGAGCGAAGAATTAAAAACAATTATATGAATTTTCAATCTTTAAAAAACTATTAAGACGCAACATGCATGTATGTAACCTCTAACCAATTGATTACAGTCAGGTGCTTTCCTACTCCACAAAAATGGCAATATTTTTTCTTTTTTTTAGGTTTTTGACTGCCATCAGTCAACAAAAACATTGTCTCAACTTAACCATCAGTATTAAGCCTCACACAATGTGCTTCTGTTTTAGGCATGCCTCATCTAAGATTTAGAAGCCAAGACATTTGAATCAATTGACATTTTTTTTTATTAATTATAAAATTATTACTTACAGGTCTCTCTTGCATCATAATAGGCTCGGGCAGAGTGTTCTGCCATACTTGGAGGCCGACACCAGTACCAATACCAACAAGGAACTGATCATACGCATCAGGATCCATGAGATACCATTGAAGATCTGATTGCACCTTGAATGGTTGAGGCGCTGGAGGTTCCCATTCTTTGGGGATATCGGAATACCTAAAAATTATATAAATAATTAATAAATTATATTTACTTTTAATAAATTAAAATATAAATTACACAACAATTTATTTTCATTACAACATCATAAAATAATGCAGAAGTTATGAAATATTTACTTGGTATCCAAAAGAAGTGATTTTATGGTATAAGATTTATATTTAGAAATGCTTTAGTTATTAAGATTAAGTTACGAAATTTACTTTCTACAGAAATAAGTAAGATTTATTCACATAATTTTACTAACTATATAATTTTTGATTTACATATAAATAAATCAATGTAATATTTAAATAACATAAAATACTCACTTTTTGAAGTCAGTGAACAGGTTTACTAAAAACGTGTGCTGTTTGTCTAATTTACAATTATTGGTGGCTTGTACAGCCTCAGCAGCATTCTGAGGATTACTATATTCCAAGAAAATGTAGCCCGTAGTGACTCCAGTCTCGGTAGTTGGATAAAATTCATTAACAATCTTTCCAAATTTACTAAAGATTTTGTTTATTACACTCTGGAGCTTCTCTAGTCGTTCAGGCCCGACCTGCGGGCATCCATCCACGACAATCACATTTTCGTAACCGTCGGATTCCTTAGGCTTCTGCTCTAAGAGGTCTGCCAACAGTTCTGCAACGTCAAAGTGAGGTTATGATTTCTACAATCCTTACAAAGACCAGCTTACGTTGTCACATTCACAGAAAATAATAATTACATAAAACATTTGCGAGTTATAACACTATTAATTCACTTAAACGTAAAAATAACGAAAACACTAAAGAAATGCACATAATTTTGAAGGTGACGCATATGGCCGGGCCAACTTCAGCATGTTAAATTACCTACCCTCGTCTGTAATATCATCGACGTAACCTTCCGGATCTTCGAAGTTAGGTTCCTCGTCAAAATTTTGCTCCTCATTATCACTTTGAGGAGCTTGATTCACTTTCTCATCGCCTTTTTTCTTTGCCATTTTGACGTTATAACGTGTGGTACCGGAAGACACGCCATTAGTGAACTAAATCCATAGACTATGCCAGCGACGTAATATTGTAAGTTCTTATCAAAATGCTTTCTCCCAACGTTCGGATTGTAATACCATAATAATATTGTCATCATTTTAACAATACCAGCAGATAATTTTAAAGCTAATGCTGAAAAAACTTTTCACAGCACATTTAAGAGTTTGTGTGGATTTATACTATTATTTACTATATATAGAAATCCGTGAATTCGTACAGTATGCGTGCTTTGTCCATACATAAGACAGATAACTTGGCTGCGAAGATCAATTAAATTAGAACTTGAAATTTACATTTTTTTACACTAATATGATAATGATACATAACAACAATTTTTAATTGGATTAAGATTAATCATTTATTGAGCTCCACAGTTAAAAAATACTTGTAACATATTAATTTAAATATTTTTAACGTCTAATTACATTATCTAACATCATTAATAATTATATCAAATTACATTCTTTGAACCGAAGTGTCGAATATTTTACAGTAGCCCATGATCACGGTCACGGATAGATTAGATAAATCCGCGGTTGTTAAAAACTGATTATCTCCATAAGGTCGATACACATAAGTAATTCTTAGTGTATTTTCTACTTATCACAAATAATAGGATAAAAGGGGAAATAAAATAATATTTTTTTTGTTACTGTTAATCATATTGGTTACTTAAAAATGCGTATCTGCCTAATTTTTTAAAATTATAATGATCTATATTTATTCATACACGTGTTGTACTGTAACTATCTATAAAAAATATCTTTATCGATTTTTTTTATTTTTGTAAGAAAAAAAAACATTGCTTATGTTGCAACTTGCAGTTAAAAATTTTAGCTTGCTAGAATATTTCTGGGGTATAATGGACACATTTTGAAACAAACATTCATAACTATATACATTTACTTGTTAACTTTCTTATTTTATTTTTGAATACTAAATATTTAGTCTAAAATAAACTTTTATTTTACAACAAATTAAAGAATCCTGTGAAGCAGTTGCAACAGGTACATTTTTTTTTCTTTTCATATATTTGCGCCTATTTAATTAGGTAGAGACGTAGAGTTAAGTCATTCCGTTCTCCACTACTGCGTGGGAAGTGGCGAACAACGGTGTCTAAGCCAGGAAATATTATTAGAAACATAAATACTCCATGAAATCATCACTGTGTGTGATTGTGATTTAAACTTTAGTTCTTATTCGATTAAATTACATTTAATTTGTTATTGTAACGGTAATACAAACTGCTTTGTTTACTCATCATGCAATCTTTTGAATGCGGGCAGAAAGCGAAGAACGGAAAGCTATAACATAGAATTTTCTCAGTTTACCCTGGTATACAAGAAAAAGCATAAACAATTTATTTGTTTGCTGCTTTGCTTTTTAAATATTCCATTGAGTAGAATTTGAAGACATAATCGTCATGAGACAGACATTTCAATAATGCGCTACGGGCGACGTTATCAAAAGTATTAGAATATAAATTGGAAACTGTTGCACTTAAGTTGCACACATCTCAATATGGTATAATAGATGTGGTATTAATACGTTGCCGGGTCAGCGCACATGAAAATTGAGGTCGCTGGCTGGCTGTACGTGTACGAGTATACCGCCAGCCGCAATACGTTATTGGCTTTGATAATAAAACACATCGATTGTCAATATTTTCTTTACAGTCTATTGTAATTTTATTATTTATATATCTATATACTTTTTTTTAGAAAAATGCTTACATTATAAAGCTTAACAGGCTAATATTGAAATATGTTTTATTTTGATTTAATAAAAAAGTCTTTTAATTCGTCGCAATATACAAAAATAATTTAAAACTCTTTTGTCTAATGTTAGTAAATATATGATTTAGTTTATTCCTTAGTTTTTATTAGTGTTAGTTAGAAATCTGATGATGTTATGGTACCTATATATATATATATTTTTAACTTCACACTGTATCCCGCACGTAGCAGTGTAAGCAGAGGGAACCAGAGAACTAGTTCACTTTTTATCATTTACGTTACCCCACCGCCGAATTGAGGAATTGCGTCATGTATGGCGAAACTCAACGCCACTTTGCCTTGTTACCAGAGCAAGAAAAAGAAAATACTAAATATTATTTAATATTTTCATTTCTTGCAGTGGGGATCGAACCCATAACACGTCGCGTTTACAGTTGTCCGCTTATGCCTCTGCGCCACGCCTTATTACTGATAAATACCATAGTTAAAGTTATCAAACACGGAAACAGTAGTAACTTTATCACAACGATTAAGCCTTGTACATAGAAAATTTCAACAATGAGCTTATGCCGGCCTACTTTCTACATTCTCGATGAAAGCCAACGAGGTCACGATTCACACAAGGTGTTTGTAGAGAACCAAATGCATTTCGTCATAATGCAAGTTCATTGAACGTCATACGTTTAAAAAAAGAGTTACTGATATAAATGGCAGGCTTTTTATCAAGTTTTTTTTTTACGTTTAAAAAAAAATTAGTCATTAGTCAGCCAGTACTTAGACTTTAGTATTTTTGAGTCCTTTTTGGTGTAGAAATAATATTAAGATGTTATAGATATTGACGCTATTTACATTCATTCATACTTATTATATCTTCTGTACATTGGCACTGTAAAAGCGATTGGTTGCGTGTTTAATCCCCACTTAAAGAAAGGATTATATTTTAATTATTTTTATTTCTTGCCTCAATTCGGCGGAAAGTGGGGAACGGAGTGTCTTAATACTAGGTTCTCAGGTTCCCTCTGCCTACCCTGCTATATGCGGGATACAGCGTGAAGTTAAAAAAAAACAAAAAAGAAAATTACTTCGCTCTGATGAGACAAAGTTCGTCTCTCAACACGAATTCAGAGGGAAAGCGGTGAACGAAGTGCCTTGACACTAGGTTCTTTCTAGCGACCCTGTTTTGCGACATAAGGCGTGGAGTTGCTGTTTTTGTAGACTAATTTGTATACTTTGAACTCTTTAGATTATAACGTGTAACAAGAATTGTAAGTTATGAGTAAGTCAACATTTTAAACGCATCACAAGTGTGTCTGAATATCATAAATTCCTCGATTATTTAGTTTATCTCTTGTATTATGTACTAAGGGCATATATAGAGACATTTGTGGCGCAGAGGCACAAGCGTGCAACTGTAAACGCGACAGGTTGTGGGTTCGATTCCCACTCCAACAAATGGAATTTTTCATTTCCTGGGTTTGATAACAAGGCAAAGCGCGGCGTTGAGTTCCGCCACTCAGCACGCAATGCCTCAACTCGGCGAAAAGTGGGGAACGGAGTGTCTTAACACTAGATTTTCTGATTCCCTCTGCCTACCCTGCTATATGCGGGATACAGCGTGAAGCTATGTATGTATGTATGACATATAGAGAAAAGAAATGTTTCATATTGTCTAACTATATTAGAGAAATATCAATAAGAATTTTATAGTTAAATTTACAGTTACATAAAGTTAGCTTTTAGAAGAATTAATATAATCATGTATATAAGCAAATTGACACACTAAGTGGGATTTTGTGCTCTGTTAAAACATAGCGCGGCGTTAAGCCTCGCCACTTAACAAGCAATGTCTTGAATCCGGGCGGAAGCGGCGAACGTACGTCCGTACAACATGGTTCTCACCGGCTTGCCTAACTTTACAAAATAAAAGTACAATATCTAAAAAAAAGAGGTCGCTAGGAAAATATAGAGGTCGAAAAAATAAGGCAAGGTGGTAGAGCTAAAAAATATATATATTGGGCATAAAATTGAAAAAAATTCAAGCTCTGACTTCAAGACCCTAAAAAAAAGGTTACCGCCAAAATTCGATAGTGAAACTACTAAATACCTTCACATCCTATACCGGCTTCCCTAAATATACCGGCTTCTATAAAAATTACCGGTTTCCCTTAATAATATGTACCAGCTTCCCTAAATATGTACGGCTTCTCTAAATTTACCGGTTTGCCTAACTAAAATTATCACCCCTCGCTACTGGTCTTGATACTATTCGAATGGAAGCGTGAAGATGAAAAAAAGAAATACAAATTGGGACTCGAGCATAAAAATATTACGTTAATTTGGCCATATCTGTTTTAGTTAAATATAACATATAATACTATATTAGGTTGTATAATAAATATTTAATAATGAAAAATATTTTCTCACAATCATTTATCATTTCATTTCAAAGCAAAAGCGAGACAATCGCGCGGAAAATAGGCTGAATAGTGTGCGTCATTTTCTTATGATGGCGTTGTATAATGCAACCACGTTAGCTATAAACTTGGTCTACTTCTTACTTACATATTATATTTTTGTTTTTTTTATTATATATTTTTGTTAATCAAAATAGTAGATATTTTTAATGTTTGATTACTCAAGGTTTTATTTTGTCGTTAGATAGGTATTGATACTCCAAGTATTCTTATATATATGGCATCATTCTTAATTCAATATGGCGCCCTCTAAAGGCAATTACATTATGAATAAAAACAAAAAAATCGTTGATGGGTACCGTGTGAGGTATCAAATAAAAGGACATAATCTAAAACTAGGTTTTATAGCTAACTTTATTTGTTTGCTTCCTAAATTGGAAGAATCGGTTCAGTCGGGTCTTTTGTTTTTTTATAATTATTTAAATACTTTTTTGCCTGTTCGGCTTACGATAATGATAATTGTGTTAATAAATCAACCCTAATGCCTATATATTAAAAAATACTGCAATATTCAAATCGACTTATTGCATATATGAGCCTTTATTAAAGTCACAAGTTCGAAGCTGACGTGCATTTTTAATGTTGGAGTTTAATAGATTACCTCACGTACGATTTTTCACAGGGACATGAGGTCATCTCGTAAGTAATTACTAATTACTACTTTATATGAATATTTGTAATAATTTCAATGTTAATAATAAAATTGTTGCATAATATTGACTATAACAATTACTTATACGCCGAACAGGATTTGAACCTTTAACCGTGGTGAGCTTGCGCAAATATACCAACAAGCCCATAATGACGCCTATTATGTATTGTGCAAGGTTTTAACAATGGCTTTGAATGTGTTAATTTGCTCTATGATTATTATTTTTTTATAAATCGCGGTCCGGGCAGTTTCGCTTGGGACCGACACTTTATTGTAAAATGGCCTATAATTTCATTATAGCTATAAAATTTATATTTTATTGTAGTGTAGATGTCGATATATGTATTTATGTATATATATACAACAACAGATGATTTAAGGTTTTTGTCACAAGAATTATTTGACTCAATAATGATATGATATATACTTTAGTTAGTTTCTTCTCTAAGCTTTAGCTTATCTTTTTTCTTCGAAGTGTATATATTTGCCAGCGTCCGGAGTCCGCACATATTACAGATTAGCTACACATAATGGTACTTAAAATTTGTAGAAAAGGAATAATTCATTGATGAATTGAATTTATCCTTTCTGCCTTCTTTCTTATCTAAGTTAGTAAGTATCATTCTCACTTGGAAGTCCCCAATTTAAATACTAATCTAAAAATAATATATACAATAAGCATAAAGCAAAAAGCTCTAAATAAAAGACACGAATGGAAATACATACGTACATGACACAGCTGTAAAACCCCCATTAGGTACATTATATAATGAACTAGTGTAATGTCAGAAATATATAAACTTTCTTTTCTATATAATCAAAGATCTATGATGTGCCATAGGTTTTATTTCGCTAGATTCAAAGCCTGTTTCATTTTTGCGGTCAGTTCTCTCGCACTGCTGAATGGTGCACGTCGCGTTTCCCGCCTTTACTTATACAGATTAAAAACAGTTCTGATATTCGCGAAGAATATATTTTGAGGTGTGGATCTTATTATTTTTTTTAATGTGATAGTGAAGTTCTTTTTGCGTTTTTTTTTAAATGTAACCGGTTTTTATTTAACGACTTTGTTTTTTTTGCTTTAAACAATTCTGCGTCTAGAAAAATCATGTAACACGTTGTGTGCCGTAAATATTTATTTTTTCTTTGACATATAGTTCTGAATGTTTTTGAAATATAGAAAATATTTTATTTTTTATTATTGTAGAGTTGAGAAATCGTTATTAATTAAGCCTAAAATATAATTTATTTAAAATTTAAAACATAAAATACATTATTGTGTTTTGGTAAATATTTATATGCATGGCATGGCACATACAAAGCTATACAAAATCGTTAACAATTATTTTAAAAAATAAAAACTATTTATATTGGAATTTATTTATCAAAGAACAAAAAATATTATCTTACTTTCTTAAGCTATCAATGAAATTAAATATGCTTAGTATGGTACAACAATTAAACCACCCACGTATGTTACAATGCATAATACCGAGAACAATAATCTACTGCAGTAAATATAAACATATATTTAGCCTAAGTGGCATATCTAAATATTTGATTAATGAACAAAATATAAATATTATAATTATAAAATTTTCACAAAATAATGAAATGAAACTTAAATTCTACGTCCTCCAAATGGTCTTTACAATATTATAAAATCTAAATAAAAAATGATTATAATAAAGAAATAGTAAAATCATTTAAGAAGAATATACTATCGTCAGTTTATTATATATCTCCCGTTATATATTTTTTTTTCTTTCATCCCTATCTACCGGTTGGCTGGAAGATATCTCTTATAGAGATAAGTCCACCGTTGCTAATTACTACTCTGTACTATTAACGTGTTTCTAGTTTTTTTTTAAAGTGCAATAAAGAATATTATATCTCCTAACCCAAATGCTGTCTGGAAGAAATCGCTAATTAGTGATAAGACCGCCTTTTGTGCCTCACATTTTCATTTTTTATTGTAATTCTTTTTGTATTTACTCATGTGTTTTGTGGTGTACAATAAAGTATAAATAAATAAATAAATAAACTTTACTACATTACTTATATCAAAAACTAAGTAACTAGCTACACTTGTGTTTTGCTATATTGCTAAAAACGAAAATATGGCTTTATAAAATAAAATAATATCTTATATTAAAGATTTATTATGAAATTTGTCTTTTTAGTTAAATGGAAACTGAATGATGAGCACTTAAATGTTACTGTAACTTATATATTGTCTAACTAGTGATGATTTGTAAGAAATTAATTATGTCCATATAAAAGTAATTATCTAGCAAAATATCTCGTTATTGAATTCACAACGCAGTAAATTTTATACAAACGTGTTATGTTTTGTAATGAGTTAAGTACATTAATTTAAATATTTAGATAAATCTTAATATATAAATGCATAGTCTATTAGGAATGTTCATTTTGCTGATTACAATCATAATTATAACCAATATCGGTCCAACCAAGGGTCCATAATTATAAGTCCATACGATCCACGGTTTTAATAAATTAGTTAGTATAAATGACAGTATAAATTATTTCAGAACTCCTAAAATGTAACGTAATTCAAGTTATAAGTTCCGAATAATCGCTTTCAGTCACACATAATGCGGTTAGCATTTTTGGGCGTTCTCACGCTCTTGACTCAGGTGTACGGCCAGGAAACGTGCCAGTCCGCTGATGAAGAACCTTACCTGCTCTTCGGAACAAAAACTGCGTACACTTTCGCCAGTGTTGGAATACCTCTGAATAAAGCTTATGATGTGCCTGGTAAGTTATTACTTTTTTATGGATAAAAATTAAGGAAAAAAAAACACAACAATTTAACAATTTTTCTAAAAATGTTCCTAACGTAACGTATCAAAAATATTCAAAAAATAAGGTACTTTTTATATTTTATATTAAAATTGTATTTTAAAAATCATATTTAAATAATGTCCCATATTTACTTATTATACATTTATTTATTTTATTTCTAATTAAGTCGGCTAATAAAATTAAATATAATTACTTAATTGTATACTATTTTATTACCTACTGACTTAAGTAGGTACACTTAATAATTAGTCATTAGTACTACATACTACACTATGTATAGAATGTCCCAAAATTAACGCAAGATTTGAATTAAATAGAAAATGCCCTTTTAGTCTTTTAATAGCGAATGAATATTGAATATAATAGCAAATGGCGGCAAAGACAAATCTTGCGTTTACTACATAAATAAATTAATAAGTAGTTATTCATATTTAGTTCTAGTTAAATAATAATTATTTCCAAGTTTAAACAGATAACTAAAATGGCCACTCGAAATCAATTTCCTACAACTATCCAAAAATAATACCTAAATAGGTAGAAAGAATACCGTACCATAATTTTGACATGCTTGTGTTTCTCTTGAGATATAAACGTAAAAAATGTAAAATATATATCTTATAAGGATGATAAAATTGCAGAGATACTTTTTTAAAAGAAATGTTATTGCAAGAAATGTCCTATATATATTGACATATTGATATTGACATAACAAAGCTCATTCAGCCCAATAAAATGATTATGTCATGTTTAACTAAAACCTTAATTTAACAAATTACTTGGTAATATTAACAAAACTTTGGACCACATCCAAGCGTTTCATGACGTAAGGTAACGAGGTGACTGCATTTTATGTGCCACATAGACACCATGAAAATAACTGAAGGACACAATACATTGTGTAATTACATGGTACCTACAAGGCGTATGTTAAATGGTAGCAAATGTACGTACATTTTATGTGTACACAAACTTGTCTTGATATAAACACTTAATAAATTCTGAAATTGCATTAATATGCAATTATAATTCCTATCATTATCGAAGTAAAAATTTGTCATTTGGTTTTGTTTATCAATTTCTCTTTTTGAATAACTTTTACTGACGCACCTACTTAATACTTATAGTTGAGCTGGTCTATTAAGGACCAAAGACGTGACAAACATGCAGATCAAAAATTTATAAATATTGTACTTTAACTTCACGCTGTATCCCGCATGTAGCGAAGTAGGCTGAGGGAACCAGAGAACCTAGTGTTAAGACACTCCATTCTCTTTCTACAATTCCGTTCCCCACTCCAGGAAATATGAAATTTAGTATTTTCATTTCTTGGGTTTGGTAACAAGGCAAAGCGTCGCGTTGAGTTCCACCACTCAACACGCAATGCCTCAATTCGGCGGAAAGTGGGGAACGGAATTGTTTTGTACTTTAATGTCTTTATATTTACTATAAAGAATACGACGAAGGCATAAAACTGCAGGACCATTACTTACTTTATTATTTTCAATCTAATCAATACTAATGGTTATCTTAGTAAAGCCATCCTTCAATAAATAAAGTAATTATAACTATTAGTCCATTAACATTCTAAGCAAACACGCATTGTTCGCCTTACTTATACGTGTAATGCATTCTATAAAAGTGGCTATTACATTCTTTGAATGAAAATTACATAACCCTCTTTAAATGCAGCTAAAAAGAATAATTGTGTATTTAAAGTATAAAGTAAACAAACATATCATAACGCCTGTCGTGGCACAGAGGCACAGGCGTGCGACGGTAAACGCGACAGGTTTTGGTTCGATTCCCACTCCAGGATATGTAAAAGTTTAGTATTTTCATTATCCTGGATTTGGTAACAAGGCAAAGCGAAGAGTTGAGTTGAGCGTTGTTCCGCCACTCAGCACGCAACGCCTCAATTCGACGGAATGTGGGGAACGCAGAGTATTAACACTAGGTTCTCAGGTTCCCTCTGCCTACCCTGCTATAAGCAGGATACAGCATGAAGCTAAAAAAAAGGAAAAAACAAACATCATATCTTGAAAAAAATTTAAAAGATTTATGACGCGTAAAATGTAACTAATAATAAACTATAAATTTAAATTATTTATACTACTTTGGCACTTTTATTAACATGTCTCATTAGAAAACAATACCATCAAAAGGTCTTTTTGTTATATTAAATTATATTATTTTATTCAAAATCAATACACAATACAACTTATTATTGGAAATTATAGGAAATCTATAAAATACCTCATATCAATTGTAAATCTTCCGCGGACTCTCCAATTGGAATGATCTCCCTGCCGAGGTTTTCCCAGAGGGCTACAATATGGGGTTCTTCAAAAGGGGAATAAATAGGTTTTTGAAGGGTCGGCAACGCGTAAGTGCTCCTGGTGTTGCAAGCGTCCATAGGCCACGGTAACCACTTACCATCAGGTGGGCCGTGTGCCTTGTTGCCACCGTCGTGGTATAAAAAAAAAAAAAAAAAATCGGTACTGACGTTTATCTCTATACTATGGCCGTTGTAAATATATCTGCTGTCCCAATTGCGGTTACCATTAACCTCAAGCTTCTGTGATCAGTTTAAGGCATTTCTAAATAATGCACGTAGCTTTTGTTTAAAGTTTAATCAAGAACATATTGAAATTTCGGAAATAACTAACTTTTAAATTAAACGATCTGCGTATGAGAATTATTAATTAAACACAATGTGATGGTAATGGGACAAGAAGATATTATTATCCTATAGTTCTATATAGAATTATAGACAAGTTTCTAAAAAAAATAATAAAAAAGTTTATATATTTAAATTACATTTATTAAACAAAATTGCATCACTTATTTATTCTTAATATTCTATTTATTCTATTTTAAATGAAACTTTTATTTTTTTAGTCACAATTAAAACTTAAGCTTTATAAAAAATCTGTATCAATAAAAACAAATATTATGTTTTGTCCTTCATTAAGACCTTAAGAACTACTAATATTGGTTAATTTCCATGACTCACTCATTACCACGTCAAATAATAAACTCTTTACAAACATAATTCTCTGATTGAATATTGCCTACTAATTATATTTATATGGTGATTGATTTGTAGTTCCATAACTGCCTTTTTGATATATACATGTCTATTCGTTTTATACGTTTTATAAAACTGTTTTTTATGTTCTTTTTTTTCTTATTTTCACGCTATGTCCTTTACATAGCTGGGTAGGCAACGCAAACCAGAGAATCTAGTTTTAAGACACTCCGTTCTTTTCTCATCAATTCCTTTTTAATCTCAATTCTCAAAAATGATACATACATATTATACATACTACATATTTCCTGCTATTCCGTCTCTAGTAACGATTTATTTAAAATGAGCATGTTGCTTGAAACCCAACGCCACTGTTTATTTAATCAAACCGGAAAAGTGTCTTTAATTTAAATATAAACATTCATCAGTTTGAAATTACAACTCACAACCGCATAGAGCCACACACCTCCCAAATATAGGTATATTGGGTATAATGCATGAAATTCAATAATTACCTATATATAAAATAATAAAATTAAAAGTAAATTTTTGAAAAAATCTATTAAATAACCAACATGCAAAAAATGTACCTAAAGAAAAACTATTTCTTCACGACACCCTGTTCTCCATTTTTTTGGACACATACAAAAGATATAACGAATGAATGACGGAACAAAACGCCGCATCGCGTTAAAAAAAGTATTATCATTCTCCTATGTAAAGATAGAACTCATAACTATCGTGTGTACAGTCGAGCACTGTGCAGCGATGGCGTTAAATTTAACTATTAAAGAATAATGTTAAACAAAAGACCGTGTTTATCACTAGGTGTTACACATATAATGTGACACATCGTTACCCATATCGAATGAACATGACATTTTTCTTTATTATGAGCATTTCTATATACTTAGGTATTTTTTTAAACCAATTTATTTATTGCAGAATCTAATAAAGATAGATCTAAGTAGAATTTTATATTCTAAATTAATAATTATTATCTACCTATATAATACTAGCTTCTGATAGCGGCTTTGTCCGCTTAGTGGGTTAATTAGAACTTAAATCTATATAAATTGTGGACTTTATGTTATTTTGAAGCTTATAGGTAAAGCTATACTACAGTAAAGTTTTTTAAAATTTGTTTAGTAGTTTTAGCATGAAAGAGTAACAAACATTCATTCATAATCAGAAACTTTTACATTTATAGTATTAGTCTAGTATTAATCAGTAGTCAGTCTTGCTTACTCTCGTATCTAACTTAGGATCAGCATTCAAAAAAAATCTTTTATCCGTACTATTTTGTTAAGGTACTATTTTGTTTGGAAAGATACTATTTTGTTAAATTTATATTAATTATTACAGAAATACATATCGAAAAGATCAAACGAGAGATATAGATAGATATACACAGCTATTAATAAGTATAATATAAAAAAGGGACGGACGTAGAGAACGTAAATCAGTTTTAATGTTACTTATTCATAGGCTATAACTATGCAGTACACAGTGTCCCCGTTACGTACAATATGCCCCGTTCCCTTTAGCATTTACGATTAGAATGGAATTAGTTTCTTTTGAATTTAAAATAAAGCTGAGTTATTAATGCGTAATCATATTCGAGTATAATAAATTAATATTAATACATACAACATACATATTGTGTAACTCATCTAGATACATATATAAATAGGTATACCTAGGCGAAGAGTCTTTATAACTCGAATCCCATCAGGAATCGAATTCCTTAAGGAATTTAATTAATTTACAATTTTCTTTAGCTAAACGCTTTATTTCTAGCGGGGTAATCAAAAAGACCAGAGTGCCAAACGCTACAGTCGCTGCATACTTCTTGTGCCTCGTCCACAGTTATCAATCTCTTCATACATGCCCTCATGATTACATAACTGCACGCATAAAATCATATATGCACACATGAATTTATACGTGCATACGTAACGGGACAAGTGCATATATAAAATCATACGATGGTTGGTTACAACCAACCAAGTTTTTCAGTGTCAAAGTTGTTCCAGTGGTTCCTTTTCATATTAAGTTTGAATTTCAAATTCTCGTTGTAACATTTAGTTAATATAGATTGTCGAAGAAAATTATGTACAATTCTTACTTAACGGCTAATTATGGGCTACATTGCAACCGGCGAAAAACTTCTTTCCATTTAAGTAGAGTCAACTGGCTTAGATAAGTTTTATTTGGATCTGATTTTATTATATAATTAGTTGTTGCCCGCAACTTTATTTCCATGGACTTTATGATGATTGCTGCTACTTCCATATACTACCTCTCAGTGGCGAGGCGTCCATACGACACGGTACCCACCAATTTTTTAAATACAAGTATGAAAATCACCAGAAAAATGTTGGGTATAAAATCGCAAAAAAAACAAACTTTAATATTTAAACCCCCTAAAAAAGATCATCACCAAAATTCGATAGCGAAACTAAAAATTACCGGCTTCCCTAAATATATGTACCGACTTCCCTAAATATGTACCGGCTTCTCTAAATTTGCCGGCTTGTCTAACTAAAATTTTCACCAATTGCCATTGCTACCTTTTCATATTAAACATTGGACCCAAATTATACCGCCACATGGAGGTACTCACAACTAATATAATCTTAGTATTTAATGTATGTATTATACTCGTATATTACTATAATTGAATCGGTGAGTGCAGAATCAGCGTAAGTCACAAAAAATGCAAATAATCGTAATCGATTTAAACTAGCTTAGAAAGGCAAGATGCGGTTTATTTTTCTCCTTCTTGCAAAATTTGAAAATCCGGACTTACGTTGTTTCTGCACTCACCGATTCAATTACGCTGAACAAGACTTGAGTCTGCTAAGACACTTTCATATATGTTACCAACTTTCGTAGCTTAAAATCCAGCCGCTTTGGCGTGAAAAGGGAACAACAGACGGACACTCAGAAAAACCGATAAAAATTGCCAAAACTATGTCTTTGACTTATAAAACATTAACCTCTTTAATTAACACAAGGATACATGATGTATGTATATATTGAAATTATATGAATAATTCAGGGACATCATAATCATTTCACTTGCGACTTTTTCATTTGTATAACTTTATAAGTAGCTTAGCTAGAGCAATGGTTGAGAGTTCCATCAAATGATTTTATTTAATTTAAATTATTTAAGAAGTGCTAACGACGTGTTAAAGTTTCATAAAAGATACATAGATTAATACAATAATATAGAATCATCATAATTATAAGTCAAGTCTATAGAAATAGAAATCCATGACAATCAAGTATAGTCATTAAAAATTCTTACTTAGGATACAAAAAAAAATTGTAACGCACAAAAAGGCCTAAAATTTTTTGGCCGTTCATTGTTAATAGCTTGCGCTTTGTGATAGAGTAGTTTAAAAAAAAAAAAAAGGAAGTTGTACTTTTTTTCATTTTATTCTACCTTTTTAGGCGTTATAAGTTCTTTATACATAGCCCAATTTGTTATTTTTTAATCGACCTCAAAAACAGGAAAAGATTTTTCGTTTTGAAGTTTTATAGTGCTAATCACACACAAAACATATTTAGAAAACGTATAAAAATATGAACGCAGCAGGACTCGAACCCGCGCCTCCAGGAAACCGTCCAAGCGCTCTAACTGCTAAGCCATGAGTTCTATATCCGGCTGAGTCGTTTTTACGTTTTCTAAATATGTCTTTAGAGAAAAAGATTTTCAACTTGTGCGTTTTTTTATGTGTATTACCGCCTAGCTTTTTATTGGAACCAATTTTGATGTTTCTTGTTTTATATGATAGCCGGTGCTTCTGACGTGGTCCCGTTTAAATTTAATTAAGATCTGATAGCTCTGAGTAGCTTTCGAGTATTTCGTTATAATGTTACTTTTTAGCGCATTCTATTTGAAATCGATTTTTTTTTTGTTAACGTAATAATAATGATACAAAAATAATTATATAAAAGAAAAATCTTTTCTCTTCTTTTTTTTGGGGAGGCAAAGGTAACCTAGGGTTAAGACACTCCGTTTTCTTAACATTTATCTTCCTCACTTTTCGCACAATCTAGGTATTGCGTGCTGAATGGCGGAACTCAACACCGCGCTGTGCCTTGTTACCATATTAATCATTTAAAATATTATTGATTTAAAAACACCTTTTACTTTTAAAATAAACTACCAAAACCATGATTTTGTATCATGGTTTTGTTAAAACATATAATCAAATTAACATATCAATAGTGACAATATTTGCGTGACTGTCGGCCTGTACTGTGTATTCAATTGCTGTAGACCATACCGTTATTGACAGCGTGCTGTCGTCTGTAGGTCGAAGAACTTTAAACAACTGTCTGTCCATTTATCTAAAGCGTTTATGCGTTTTTCATATTTTTTAAAACAAAAAGAACCACATTTCATATGTAAAATTATTGTTTCACACGCTTTTATTATTACTTTGATCTGTCTATCTAGTTAAAAAAATCTTACAACGATGTTCTGACTCATTTCTTGTCTCTAGTCCGATTTGTTTGGATATTTGTTTCCATGTCCAGATATGATGATAACACAATATTTTTATAGCATATACCTTTATAAAAGGGCGGCCAGGTTTTTTAAGTAAAAAAAAAACGATTGGGTAAGTAGATTTTGGTGATTGGAACGCGTCTATTGTGTTTAAATTGTATTTTACTAATTTTCAAACAAAAAAAAAAAAGATTCTGCCTATCAAGCAAAGGAGAGATAGTTCCCTAAATCTTACAATATATGCCTGTAATTTCCTCAAAATTAAACATTTAATTTTTCCAGAATTTCCAGAGTCTCTAGATTACGAGATCATTAAAAAAATTCTAATTACACAGTCAGCAATGTAGAGCAGTAGAGAAAAGTAATAAATAAACCACTTTCCAATGTTTATACAAGTCATAATAAGCAAATAAAAATTACAGTTACATGAAATTCAATAAACGCAATTAAAAAAACATATATGAAAATATCTTTTCTTTTTTAGCCTGCACCAGTAAAGGTTTAGAATACACGGGCTTGTTAGCTGTGACCTACATTCATTAAGCACACATGATCAGTCACCCTGCTAGCAAATATTTTCTCATAGGGTCCCGATAGTGTTAACTCTATGGGTTTATTTATTGATTAGTATAATTGTATTTTTACTTTTTCTCTGTTAATTATTGCTGTAATTAATATATTTGAGCTATTTTTATATATGTACTTATATTTTTTTTACTTTGAAATGAAATATTTGTTATTTTATTCTATTCATTACTTTTTACATTATAGAGAAATAGATATGTCAATTGACTTTTATTGACTTTCGTAGCTAAGATTTAATGAGACAAATATAAATTTATCAAGCTGGACAACTGTCTAACATTTAAAAAAATATATATTTTTTACAGTAATTTGTAATTTGACTATTAATATGATTTTTTTAAATAAGAAAAGAATATACCTTTTTGTGTAATACAGTTACACATAGTGTTAATTCTTAAAGGTCGTGTCAAATGGACATTAACAGGGACACGGCCTTCCATAAATTGATGAGGCCAGCGGTTAATGATAATGCTTATTTATGATTAAATCCAGAATTTTTTTTATGACAGCTCATATAATGCATTTGATATGCTTTAATTGATTATTTTTGTATTGATTTATTAATATACGTCGTTATGGATCAGTTGGAAAGGACTTTATGCTACGTTTGTGGATTCAATTATCCTTAGACGTCATATTTATATACAGTTCTGGATTTAGTATACCTAGAGCCAGGTTCTAATTTGATATATTTTACTTTCTGGGCCCTAAATTTACATGTGCCTAAGTGCACTAACATGTCGGAAGACGTGGCTGTATATGTTAAAAATAGTCGCATCTCTAGTACTATAAAGTGCGGTGTTGGGTTACGTCACTCTTCATGCATATCTCTGTATAATGTTGGAAGTCGAGAACCGGTTTATATATCATTAGGAAAAGAAAAAGTATTAATATTCACAGTGTATATCATTCATAACACTAGGTATATGATCCAAATTAACAAACATTTGCGACAATGATATGCGATACCAAATTGTGGAAATAATCAAAATCTGTATGTGTGAATTGTAGTTTTGATTTCCGGTCACAGTCATTTCAAACATGTAATTATTTTTTCTACATAATTTGACATTGCCTTATTTGTTAAAAAAGTAAAAAATGTAATAGATCTAAAATATACTTACGCTACGCTTACGCTGTATCCCGCATATAGCGGGGTAGGCAGAGGGAACCTAGTGTTAAGACCGTTCTGTTTCAACAATTCCGTACCCCACTTTCCGCCAAATTGAGGCATTGCGTGTTGAGTGGCGGAACTCAACGCCGTGCTTTGCCTTGTTACTAAACCCAAGAAATGAAAATACGAAATTTTACATTTCCTGGAGTGAGAATCGAACCCACAACCTGACTCGTTTACAGTCGCACGCTCGTGCCTCTGCGCCACGACAGGCGTTAAATATATAAGTGATTTTTTATATCTTAACTAATTATGGCAGAAATCTAATAAAAATTTAAAAAATATTTACTCTATTGCAGGATGTCAACCCTTAGCCATATGGTTGATGAACCGCCATGGGTCACACAACCCAGAAGCAGATGAAATAGCCAACCTTCAGAAGCTGACAGACTTCAAAAACAACATCATAACCAACTATAGGAATGGCAATTTTCGGGAGACAAACGTAAGTATTATAAATTTCTAAGTGACCTAAAATACGGAGGAAGGCCTCGATTGGGCCATATATATTTTATTTGTGTTACCGGTATTTTTTTTACTGGATGAACCGATTTTGATGATCTTTTTTACGTATTGTATGTGCTAATTCTTCCTCTTTCCGGTACCACCATATAAATTTAATTAATATCAGATAAGTAGTTTTTGAGTTATTCGTAATAAAGGTACCATTTAGTGCATTTTATTTGAAAACAATTTTTTTTTTCTTTATTAAAATGTTAACTAAAAATATTATAAATTCAAAAAGTAAAAATGTTTTTAAAATATTTTTATTTTCTATGTTAAGTTTCTTGTTATCTATGTTATACGAGTACTCTTTATTTCTGAAGCCTGCAATTCGTCCTGGCTTTTTAGGCTGAACTGACTCGAAAAGACGAATTCCGAAATAAGCAATTACAGTATATTCTCGGTGGCTCCTGAATAGAAAATATTTAGGCTTCTTTAAATTCTTTGAATATTACGCAGGTACAGCCAAAGTCTTATTCTTTCATATTGTTTCATTATGAAAAAATCATAAATATTTAACCAGAATAAAATACGCCTGTCGTGGCGCAGAGGCACAAGCGTGCGACTGTAAACACGACAGGTTGTGGATTCGATTCCCACTCCAGGAAATGGAATTTTTCATTTTACTGGGTTTCCGGAAAGTGGGGAACGGAGTGTCTTAACACTAGGTTCCCTCTGCCTAACCTGCTATATGCGGGATACAGCGTGAAGCTATGTAATAAAATACATAAAGTTGTGGTAGACTATACATAATTCGTATTTGAAATAGTAAATGTAATTTTAACCAATATCCTTTCATCCGTTAAATAATAATCTTCGATAACGTTACATAGTGTAGGTACCTAATACCTACCAAGGACTAAGATGATTCATAACGCCTAACCAGTTCTTATAGCCATTTGTGGCGTGTTAATATAATTATGTATTCCACGTGAATACTATAATAGTAATTTAAATATATTGATAAATATACATATAAGTATATAAAACTCAGAAGATTCCAGTTTACAAGTTTTAGTCTACAACAAAAGTATGTCATTTTAACTGACAAAATAAGTAAAGAAATTTACAATTTATAAAGCTAGAGCCCTATAAAAAATTAAAAGAGAATTTTACATGCATTTTAAGTACCTATCGCCTGTCGTGGCGCAGAGACCGCAAGCGTACGACTGTTAACGCGACAGGTTGTGGGTTCGATTACCACCAAATGTAAAAATTTAGTATTTTCATTTCCTGGGTTTGGTAACAAGGCAAAGCGCGGCGTTGAGTTGCGCCACTCAGCACGCATTGCCTTAATTCGGCGGCGGAGTGTCTTAACACTAGGTTCTCAGGTTCCCTGTACCTACCCTGCTATAAACGGGATACAGCGTGAAGCTAAAAAAAAATAATAACCCAATATTTGTACGCTTATTTAAGGCTTATACGTTGAAATATGTGAAGAATGCATATAACGACTTAGCACTACGTGCACGACTTTGTACAAAGAAATAAAGTGCCGACCATTGTATAAAAATAACAGCGGTACGTGCAGAAGTCAATTTTCTGGTAAATGAGCTCATTACACGTAAAATTAACTTAATATATTTGTAGCTCGTTTGCACTCGAGACCTCAATAGCATCATATAAACACATACTTACGTACATTTTTAATTCAATTCATTTGTCTACTACTTATTCGTGGTCCATGGTTTATTTTTTTTCTATACTATAATTTTTCTTCAATTTAGGTGCTAACAGAAAATAAATAAGAACTAGTAAGAGGAATCTATATTCAAATAGGTAAAGCAAACACTTTGGATATTTTTTTCCAAAAATTACGCAGACGGAGGAGCATGAAACTTGGCACACTTATAATTTAAATAGAGAAGGAGTGCATATAGCTAATAATAGCTAATAATTTAAATAATGCATAAAAAGTATATTAAATTAATAAAATAAATATTACACACACTACCATGATTTGACATCCATGTTTATACAAAGTGACATAAACATAACTAAAGACGACGCGTTATTAACGCGTCAACGGAGACACTAGAAAATATTAAATTCATATGTCAACATTTAAGATGTTAGTAAACAGTAGTGATCAAAAATATTTGCATTTTGAGAGAAAATTATTGAATTTCTCGAAGTTTTATCATTTTATGGCACACGATATCAAGAACTGGCAAAGTGGTTTGTGCTTAACTGGCACGTTCGAAGGGCCATAATTAAAGAACTAACCTGAACTGAAGAACTGCCAAATCAAAAAGATATATGTTTCATGTACACAGGAACGTAGTCGTTGATTAAATCCGCATATCTCATACTTTTGTACAAATAAATAAATAATCTAATTGTTTTAGGTATATACCATACCTATGCATAGGTAATTACAATGACTCTTAGTAAACAATCTAGATACGTCTCGCTGGGACTTTGCATGATATATTAGTATTCTTACTGTGACAATTTAATATTTATATAGGAATATTTATAATAATTGTAGCTTATTCAATTTTATTAAGAATATGGTCATAAACTTAAATTATGTGGGTAACGGAGTGTCTTAACACTAGGTTCTCAGGTTCCCTCTGCCTACCCTGCTATATGCGGGATATAGCGTGAAACAAAAAAAAAAATTATCAACACAGCAGTGTTAATGTTTTAAACTAAGGGATGTTATAAATATCGTAATCGAGAACCCGTATAATTTTTTTAAGTATCTCAGAGTCATAATTAATTGATATAAATAACTCTTCACTCTATTCTATCTCTTTATCTTATATATTTCGTTAACTTATAATGATAAAAATGACAAAAAGATTATTTTCTCTACAATGAGTATGTAATTATGAGTCCTACCATACCTAGATAACTTCAGGGATAAGGAAGTGTCCTAGCACTTGGTTTTTTTTTTACCTAAAAAAAAAACGGTTAACGGGTTACGGATGGCAAACGAGCAGAAGGACCACCTGATGGTAAGTGGTTACCTTCTACAACACCAGAGATGTTGTAGATGCGTTGCCAACCCATAGGACACAGATGGAACTTGGTTCTCGGCCTTGTGCTAAATATGAGATTTGCGTAAAATAAACAAAAAACTAACTAACTTTAGGTAGTCACCTAAATCAAATTCTTGAAAAGTAATAATTATTGGTTTACATAATATATTATTTTATTTTTATTTATTAAACCAGATGCGTATGTGCACATCAGACGTGAATCTTCTAGAACGCTGGCAATGGAATCCTCGACAGAACATGACTTTCGCTGGGGATTTGACAAGCGATGGATATATCTCCACCCAGCAATTAGCACAAGCTTGGAAACAGAAGTTCCCTGGCTTGTTAACTGATAACCTTCATGATTATACGGTGAGAAATTTTATTATCTTTTTTGTATTTTAATCTGTTTCTTAGTGTAATGCTGTTTGGACGTTTTCTACAAAAACTTTTCTTATCCTAAGTGTGTGAATGACATTTTTAAAATATTAAGAATACTCAATTAAGAGCCATTGTAGCGTATTTTCTGGTTAAATAAAGCATGACGTTGAGTTTTTTCACCTAACAACTATATGTTAAAATGAGCACAAAATGGAGAATAGGATCACTAAACTCAGAACAAACATTATTCGAATCTTCAAACCTACCAAGCGTAATGCGTGAAAATAAATAGAAAAAGATTTACATCACATGAATCACAATAAATTATCACGTGTTTAAGCTACAAACATAACATCAGCTGACAAAATTCTACCTTTTTAGTGGAGATGTAAATTATTACATTCCTTTTTAAGCACTTTTACGAATGCATATGTTTACTTCATTAAAAATACCTTATATATCAATATATTCTAATAAACCGCTAACGTTACTGAATGACTGATAGACAACTGACAGGCGGAACTACTGGCCATAGAACGCTGAAATTTGGCATGAAGTTTGAAGAGTATAGAGGAATACTGAGAAAGGATTTCTCGAAATTCCTGTAAAAATACTTTAAAAAATGAGGTTTTAGGTTTTATTTCTATAAAGAAGTAGGAAATCCAATATTTATTTCTAAGATTTACATTGAATACGTACATTGTTTGAAAACTTTACTGTTTCAGTTTAAATATGTAAATGATCAACGTTCAAGCACAACGTTCCGGGCGTTTACCGAAGGCTTGTTCCGAGCTCAAGAAGACCCCGCAATTACACCGAAGGAAAGTGATGAGAAATTATTACGAGTTAGTGTTTTTAAATTTTTCATTACTATCTTAAATAAAATCTTATGATGTACCCTACTTCTAAAGTCAAGGGCTAATATTTATTTTATCACAGCGATCATATACCTTTATGTTACTTAAAGGCATTATTATTCTAATAATATGAATTAATATTTTACAGCCATACAAGTTCTGTCCTCTCTGGACACAGAATGTAGGGGAAAACAACGATACACTTGAGCAGCTAAGAATCTTCGAGTCCAAACAAGAGTATAGAGAAGTAAATATTTTTTAATACAGTATAACAAATCAAAATAATTTGGTACTTAGTACAACGCTTACCTTTATTTTAAGCCCTAACTCCTCTCTCTGATTGAAATTTATACCTTACTGAGATAAAACGTATGTTCTTACGATTTTATTTAACTAATTGAACTATAAAACCGTAGTTTTTATACATTTATAACTTTTTTTTTCAATATTTTTTTTCATGGTAAATTAAATTATCTTAGTTAACTTTCCGCCATAAGTTCAAATTATGAACACATTCTATATTTGAATTTTAAATAAGTGTTGTTATAATCTGTAGACAGAAAATAAAATAATGTATGTATCTACTATTTTTTATATTTATAATTACCATACTTTTCTTTTCCAGATGATAAGCAATATTTCCAAACGTCTTGGTTTCAACTACGACATACACAAGGAAATGGTGCATTATATGTACGACATGTGCCGTTACAACAAGGCTTGGGATATAACGCAGATATCGCCATGGTGTGCTGTAAGTTAAAATTAAATAGTTTTATTCAAAATAAGAAAATAAATGCTTTCTTCTTTTAATCTATATTTATAATAAAAGAGCAGAAAAGTCAATTGTGTACATGAAAAATTTTAAAAAAAATACCAATTGGTTACGTTAATATATCCTTATAATATATAGGATTCCTAAATATTTTTATTCAAAATAAGAAGTTACACGTTTTTTTTTTGAGTATCAAATAAGTTTATTCTGTTGTAATTTTATACCTAATTATTTGAATGTTTTTCAAAATAATTAAATTATACAAAAAAATAACATCATCAAAATGGATTCACCCAGTAAAAAGTTAATAATAAGTTACATGCTTCGTTTTTTGAATGTCAAATAATTTACCAACGGTTCACTAAAGTTAAAGCAGACCTGAGAAGAACTTAGGGAAGAAACTCAAAGGAACTCTTCTTTCTTTTTTTTCCACGTCAACAATTTAAACAACGCCTGTCGTGGCGCAGAGGCACAAGCGCGCGACTTTAAACGCGACAGGTTGTGGGTTCAATTCCCACTTCAAGAAATGTAAGAGTTTAGTATTCTCATTTCCTGGGCGTGGTAACAAGGCAAAGCGCAGCGTTGTGTTCCGCCACTCAGCACGCAATGCCTCAATTCGGCGGAATGTGTGGAACGGAAATGTTAAAAAAGAACGGGGTGTTTTAACACTAGGTTCTCAGGTTCCCTCTGCCTACCCTGCTATATGCGGGATACAGCGTGAAGCTAAAAAAACTATTTACAGTTTTTCTTTTATATATGTGTATTATGTTCTAATTTAAGCTTTTTAGTAAAAGAAAAGGGTTCGGACAGGGAAGGCGTTTCTTCAACAAAAATAGTATTATTACCTTAGTCAGGCATTTTGCGGATGTTCTTCGCAAAATGCGTGAATATAAAATTTAAATTTATTATGAACAGATAAAAAATAAAAATCATTAATAGAGAAATAGGAATTAGAAATAGTAGAGTTAATTATATCCTATTAAATTCAATTACACATTAGTAATAAGAATAAATGTTCAATTTTTATAATTTTCATTTAAACTTTCAACAGGTATTTTCTAAGGAAGATCTGAAACGTTTAGAATATGCTGAGGACTTAGAAATGTACTACAGATATGGTTACGGCTCTCCTATGAACCAACAAGTCGGCTGCACTGGCGTTAGAGACATGATGGATTTCTTCAAAATACACGTGGAACGCAGTAAGAATATCTATTTATCTTGCTTAAAATAAAAATAAATTTTTAAATTATGTTTTTAGTACATAGAATAATCATTTTGAATATTTTTTTATTAAATGACTAGATTTTAGTTAGGTAGATGCTTTTGTAACTTTAGTTAACATTTATATTTTAATTATTAAATCATGATATATGACATTAATTATAATTATATGGGTTTTCGTTACATTTGCTTTTTACATTTTATGGCAGTCATTTATTCCGCATATATAGATTACCTGCTAACTAACGAAACTAAACGCCGCAGCTTATCCAATGAAATTTATATTAAAAAATCTATTACTTACATAAGTGGTCGTCTTAATTTTACTAATATATTTTACCTCCTTTAATACTAAAACTTAATTACAGACAGTCCCCAACAACCACGAGCGAGCATTCTCTTCTCAGAAGCGCCCATGATATTACTAACTACAGCGGCGCTTAACGCCAGACGCGATACAGCACCTCTCACCGGCGACAACTACCACTCAGCTTTTATACAGGCTAGAAAATGGAGTACTTCTTCTATGTCGCCTTTTAATGCTAATTTAGCTGCCGTTTTATATAAGTAAGTAATTGGAAAAATAATATTTTACTTGATAAAATCAAAATTTCAATGTGATCTCCGCTCGGTATCGCTGGGAAAAATGACTTTTTTTTTAACTTCACGCTGTATCCCACATATAGCAGGGTAGGCAGAGGGAACCTGAGAACCTAGTGTTAAGATACTCCGTTCTCTTTCAACAATTCCGTTCCCCACTTTTCGCCAAACTTGAGGCATTACGTGTTGAGTGGCGGGACTCAACGCTGCGCTTTGCCTTGTTACCAAACCCAGGAAATGAAAATACTAATTTCCTGGAGTGGGAATCGAACCCACAACCTGTTGCATTTACAGTCGCACGCTTGTGCCTCTGCACCACGACAGGCGTGTTATAATTAAAATTTTATTATAAATGATACTAATTTTGTTCATCTTAGCGCCGTTAAACAACGTTTGACTATAAACGTGTTGCGAATTCGATTACCGATCGGGGGAGTAAATGATATTTAAATTATTACGTCTCGACATGCAATCGATTCATCGATTTCGGACGCAAAGCGGAGAACAGAGTGTCTTGACACTATTCTCTTTGTCTACTGGACTGGTACTTAGAAAAAAATATAAGACTATAAATAATTTTGAGGAACTAATATAGTAGAGTGCTCAAAAATAGTACTTCTTTTATCACCAAAACTCAAAGGCTATGTTCAAATATGCATGTATTTGATATGCATGTATTTGTAATTTGGTATCATACAACGTAACTCAATTCGGCAGAAAGTGGGGAACGGAATTGTTGAAAGAGAATGGAGTGTTTTAACACTAGGTTCTCTGGTTCCCTCTGCCTACCCCGCTATATGCGGGATACAGCGTGAAGCTAAAAAAAAAATAATAATAAATAATTAACAATTTTATTCACAGATGCCAACCGGAAAACAATTTCCGTGTTGAAGATCCATATCAAGTTTTGTTCTTAGAAAACGAGCGGCCATTATACTTAGAAGATTGTAAAGTAGGTCTTTGCAATTATACATATGTGAAAAACCGCTTCGGTGTTATTGCAGATAACTGCAACATGGATTCATGTAATTCTGCAAATAAAATTAGTGGTATTGGAATAAGCTTACTTTTATTAATAATTGTTAAAATGTTTTAATTTTTAATTTTGTTTATAATCTATATTTATTAATACGTTTCTGCTTAACCGATGAAACGATATATTATTATTATTATTATTTAATACTTTATTACACCAACAAAAATATAAATACACAATGAAATTAAACAAAGACAAGAAGAGAAAACAGTTTAGTGTAAAGGCGGCCTTATCACCACAGGTGATCTCTTCCAGGCAACCCCACTAAAAGTTAGAACACAATACAAAAAGATATGGGTTGGTGTACAAATGATTAATATATTTACTTAGAATAATAAACTTACTTAAACTTTACAACCTAAAAACTAAATGCAAGCTTACATAAATAACTATATGAATATATAATTATAAATATATAATTATAATAAATAATTATGAAAATAACAATAAACTTACATAGACAATATATTTTAAAAATGTATACATATAACTCTTATAGGGAAAGAAAGTAGTCTTTGAGACGACGCTTAAAAATAAGTACTGAGCGAGACTCACGTATTTTCCGCGGTAGACTATTCCATAGGGTTGCAGCTTTGACTGTAAAGGAGTCGCCATAGGTATGTGTGTGACTGAATGGCAGTTCTAGTTTATTGTCACTCTGCGATCTGAGGTTGAGAGAATGGTTAGTGCCGAGAAAGCAGAACCGTGATTTAAGGTATTCAGGAGTGTGAGGGTGGAAAAGAATAGTATAAAGGAGTGTAAGGATATGGAGATTACGACGGTGCTCCACTGACAGCCATTTAAGTCGAATCCTGTGCTCAGTGACATGATCATATTTTTTTAATGAGAATATGAACCTAATGGCCATATTTTGCAATCGATCCAACTTATTAAGGAGAGTTTGAGAAAGGTCACAGTAGCAGGCATCAGCGTAATCTAGAAGAGGAAGGAGAAGAGTTTGGGCAAGGATTATTTTAGTTTTTGTAGGAAGGAGCTTTTTCCATTTTCTCAAACGACAGATGACAGCAAAGAATTTCCTGCTAACCTCAGATATATGAGGGGACCAAGAAAAAGTACTGTCCATTGTGAGACCCAAGTTTTTAACAATGTTACGGAATTCCAATATAGTTCCACCAAACACTATGGGGGAGAGGGAGGACAAAGGGATTTTAGATAGTTGCTGACGACTACCAAAGAGAGCTAACTGAGATTTGAAGGCATTTACGGACAGCCCAAACGACTTACTCCACATGCTAACAGATAAAAGGTTGGCATTTAGTGTGGATATAGCGTTATGAAGATCGTCGACAGGTGCAGTTACATAAATTTGGAGGTCGTCAGCATAAAGATGATAGGGTAAGGTAAGAGAGTTGGTAATGGAATTAATAAAAATGGAAAAGAGAAGGGGAGACAGAATTCCGCCTTGGGGGACACCAGCATTGAGCTTAGAAAAGGAAGAGTATATGTCATTGATTTTAATGCACTGCTCACGGCCATATAAGTAAGAGCGGAACCAATTGATGGCACCAGGAGAGATGTTTATAGATTTCAAGACAGCAAGAAGTATATCGTAGTCTACAGTGTTAAAAGCATTAGAGAAATCTAATAGAGCGATAATGCTTACTTGCTGCTTGTCAATTCCACATCTTACGTCATCACAGATCTTTATCAGTGCGGTGGTTGTGCTGTGGCCAGAGCGGAATCCTGACTGAAAGGGACATAGGATGTGGAATTTGGAGACATATGTTGAGAGTTGGCAGTAAATTATTCTCTCCAATACTTTAGAAAGGAAAGGTAGGATAGAGATAGGACGATAATGAGAAAAAGAGGTAGGATTTGCAGTTTTAGGGATAGGGATAACATAAGCGGTTCGCCAGCGGCTAGGGAAAGTGCTAGAAGAAAGAGAAAAGTTTAGGATGTGAGTAAGAGCGGTCAGGATATGATCAGTAGCTAAGCGTATCATTTTACGGCTTATCCCATCACAACCGATAGCTTCAGATTTAACTGCCGCTATATGTTTCCTTATTTCCTTACACGACACAGTTGTAAAATTGAAACTCTCAAGATCAGGTTTAGACTTAAGTTTAAGAAAATTAAGCGTGCTGGATTTGGTAGCATGATCTAATAAGGAAACTGAACTGAAATGTGTATTTAGAGCCTCAATATCTACGTTATATATCGTTTTATAGGTTAAGTTCAATGTGACAGCTTACTTGGCGGCAATTTTTTTCATACAAAATCTTAAATATATTCTGTAATGGTAGTATCAATGCTTTGCAGTTATACAAAGGTTAAAAACCGCTTCGGTGTAATTTCAGATAACTGCAATATGGATTCGTGTAATTTTGCAAATAAAATTAGTGGTTTTGTACTTAGTCTATTTTTATTACTAATTGTTAAAATTATTATTATATATATTTTTTTTTATAATCTGTTTTAATAGTAATCGGAAAAACATTACCGGTTAAGTTGAATATGACAGCTTAGTTGGCGGCATTTTTTTTTTCATATAAAATCTTTAATGTTTGTGTTATTTTGTAAGCTGTTTCATGTAGGACTTACCTTATTTTTTACTCTTTTTATGATAAATATCGATTAAATTAAAATTATTTATCTAATGTCTAAATCTATTACTAAAGTCTAAATCGTGTACTTAAAACACTAAAAGGCGTTTGTTTCATATTAGCTAACCAATGAAATTTTAGGTATATCCCTCAACTAATCAAGATTTATTATTTTTTAGATAATATTTAAAAATGATCCTTGATCACTTATCGACTAAAACCGCTGGAAAAAAAATGACTGTAGCTTAAAATTGTTTTCCTGATTATTACTAATGTAGTTTACTATATACCTAGCCTTGTGTTGTGTCCACGAAGAAATTGCAAAGATAATTATGTATTTTTTATTATATAAGCATAAATGTAGGTAGTTTATTTATTACTGCTGAAACACAATGCTTGTGGGTTGGATCGCTACTCGAGGGCACTTTAAATTTAAAATATTTATTGTAATTTTCCTACTCTGGTAATAAAGCAAAAACGGAGAGTTTTAACATTACGTTTTCTCTTCCTACCCTGCTTTACAAGAAAAAAAAATATTTAAAAATCAGCACAGAATGCCAATAACGTAACACAATCTAAGTTAATTTTATTTATAAATGAATAAGTGAAAATGAAAGTAACATAGATTTATTCATAACCGCAAATAGTCATTAGTATATCCTAATTCCTAATACTATATTTAGTTAATAATATTTTTAATAAACATTTATGTAACTAATAAAATTAAAATTCTATGGTTGTTGTGATGTTTGTAGTTTAGTGATTTAGTATTTAGATCGTTTATTAAATGTTAGAATTATTTTATATGCCTCAGTATTTCTTTTATTTTACTTTATATATTTTATTCTATATAGACAGTGTTTTTAAAAATTATAATCTGCTTTAAATGTTCAAAATTGTTACTATTTTCACTGTAGTGTGTAGTTTTAGCACCAAATAATGTTTTAAATAAATTATTGATGTTATAAAAACTTGTTTTATTTATACATATGTATAAGTCAATTTAGTCAATTCTGTGAGAACTCTGCTCTGTAAAACAAAGTTTTATTCACTTTTATAACTTTTACACTAGGAAAATACAAATACACAACTACAATTACCTGTAAAACAAAGAAACGACATTTAAAGTTACTTTGTCGATCTCTTTTCATTACTTAACATAACCTTCAATTCACTTTTATTTTTATCACTGTAAATCTGACGCCATTTTGTCTTTACAATTAAATCTTATTTTCCTAACCACCAACGTCATCTTTCTAATCAACATCAACAAAAGTAAAGCGCACCCAAATTCGAACTACTAAAGAAAGGAATTCAATGGTATTTCCATACATATGTATTTAATATTACTCTTAAATCCTTAATATATTCGGTTCTTCGGTGCCGGAACTCAAACTGGAATACCACTTTGTTTTTTTTACTCTATATTTCTTTTTGTTTTCATCTAAATTAGGCACGTGGCTTAGGCACGTCTTTTAGTATATCACGACCTTCACCTGCGAAGGGTTTTTCAAAAAAAAATTATATTAAAAATTAATACTATCAACAAACGAAAACAAGAGTAAAAAAATCATTATTTTTTTAGTCTTGTGCATTGATTTTCGTGATTTTTACACATATTAAATGAAACTATCTATCAGTGGCGAAGCGTCCATATAACCCGAATTTCATCGGCTTCTTTTTGTAAATTAAATAAATAAATGCGAATTTACTACGCCCAAAAAAAAAGATAGCAAAAAATTTCGGCTCGAGTTTTCGAAACAATAACCTCAACAATCATTTGGTTGCTAAAAAACGGGCTGCTGAATCCTATACCACGAAGTTAATATTTTCGTCCAGGTCGAACTTACATATACCGGCTCATCTCTATATACAGGGTTCCCTACCTTTATAAAATTTTCACCCTTCGCCACTGCTATCTATGTAGTCATATAACTTATGTGTAGCTAACGAACGTCGAAGTAAAAAAAATTATAAAAAATGTAATAATTAGCAAAAGATACAGACTATATGTTTATAGTAAATAAAAACAAAATGGCTTAGTAAATAAAAACATGAAGAAAAGCCAAATATTTTATTAAAACAACTTTTATAAACAAAATTCATGTTGAATATAAAACTGCCAGAAATGTACAGTATTTACACGAGTATAGTTAGCTATATGCATATTATACAATTTATTACTATAGGAAGATTATATTCTTTGACAAATAAACAAACAATTAAAATTCTAAAACTCCATCACAATATTTTAGTTTCAACTATCATGGCAACATTTTGGTGTACCAGTTAATATGTATACAGAGAACACAACATTCTTGATTCATTCTTCGGTTCATTTTTATTTTTGTATAAAAAATAATATATGTTTGAATTTTGGTTATATAAAGCAATATATTTTTAATTTTAAAATGTGATGCAAAGTAAAATATATATGACATTATTTTTTTTAAACTTAAAAAGGCAAATAAATATAAGACATACATTATTCAATAATTATTAAAATATATATTGACGACGAATTGTGAATATCTTCCAACCAGCAATATTCAACATTTAATAAAAAAAAAAAATAAAATAAAAAAAAAAAAAAAAAAAATATAGTCCCGCTGAGTTTCTTGCGCCGGTTCTTCTCAGGTCTGAGGCATTAAATTTAGTGAACCGGTGGTAAATTATTTGACGTTCAAAAAATGAAGCTTGTAACTTCTTATTTTGAATAAAATTATTTGACTTTGACTTTGACTTTGATTTACGGGTAACTAAAAATGTTTTTTTTGACCTTGTGACAAAACACTCCGTTCTCGACTTTCAGCCCGAAATCGTGTATCGAGTGACGGAATTCGACGCCATATAAATATAATTATTTCCTGTGGAGACTGAAGCCACAGTTACATATTGTTTATATATTATTTAAAGAAACATTTATTTTATGTTAATTTAGGTGATATATCTACAATGTTTTTGAACCATTATTTTCTTTCATTTTAAGATTCTAGCAGTACATAAAAAAATAATTTTAAGGCCTTCGCAATATATAACTTATATTCACAAGAATATGTTAGGAAATATTCACAGTTCATCATTAATATAACGTGTAGGAGGAGTTAATTGTATGTATAACATATCATAGTAACATATTATACTAGTAACATTTCATAAAAAAGTAACATTTAATAGATACCTTTAGCTGTTTAGTGTGGCGAGTCTAAAATCACATATTTTATTCATATTTATCAGTTTTCACGATAAAAGAAAAATTATTACAAATTTGACAAAAATAAATGAATTATTTTTCTTTTATATAGATAATTTTTTTAAAGTTATTTTCGGTTCAATTCTCTTTCTGTCGGTGTAAGTACTAATTGTCAACTGTTCTACTATTAAAATACTCAATACTTTAACAATGAGCCAGATATATCAAAATTCTAAGGTCTATTAATTCATTATATTAAGCCAGTGCTCCCACCTTTAGGCGGGCAAATTGCTACTTATTCTAAGATACAGTATAAAATACTACATTCAATTGTTTTAATTTTACTCACTATTTAAAAAAATATGCGCTCAATAAAAACTTTAAAAGCAAACACTGAAAAATGTGTTCTTGAATATTACATCAGTTCTGAATTGATTTCACATACAAAAAAGCTTTTATTAGACACTTCTTATATAGTTATTTCATATAGAAACAAATCACAGTTATTTTTTAATTAAAATTATCATAATTTCAGTGATTTTTGATAAATAAGATAGGTTTTATAATGATTCACATTCACCAACGTTTTTAGCTAACAGCATATCTGGAAGGTAACTGAAGAAAATAGAATTTGTTTTTATTTTTTTTTATCTTCAAAAATGAGTGAGATATGTCGCATTAACCCTTTCCACTCCAATGTCGAGTGTCACTCGACACTGAAAAATACCAAAAGGGATTATAAAGATTAAAATTAAGAATTATATATATAGTATCATGAAATTATTCATAAAATAAAGTTTAAGAAATAAGAAAAATTCGTTTTTTTTTTCCGAAATAACAAAAAACACTAAAAGTTAAAAAACATAATTTTAGCGTGGAGCTGGTGAAATAAAAACAAAAACAGTTTTGGAGTGGAAAGGGTTAAAGTGCAGCCTCGGTCGCGCTACTGTGACGTCACGTGGCGATACGCCGCTTGCACACATACATACATGTACGTGTAACAACACGCACACACACACAACCGCCACACGCACACATACCTATCGCCACGTGACGTCACCAGACGATATCGACGGAACGCTCATTTTAAAAATGTTAAACTTTAAGATGCTGTAATTTCTGAAATCCTAGCCCGATGTTGATGAAACAAAAACTATTGTTATTTGCAAGAACAGGCGCATTTAATGCATTCACTTTTTAATAAGTTTTAGATGTGTGATCCATTGTCATAGTTACAACAAAAAGTAAAATAAATATTTGTAAGAGAAATGGATACTTACACTTACTATGATAACTGCTGAGGTATTGCTTTTTTTTAGGATTTCCTACATTTCATAAGGTAAACAGATAAAATCTAGTGATATACTTATATTTATTTAAATCCTACTTTCAATTAATTTTGAGACACTGCATGTGATATATAAACAAAAATTCATCACCCTTTACAGTTTAAAAACGACTGTACTATTTTATAAATATTATATATTTTTTGTAAAAAGTTTAGTACTTTCATTTCCCAGGAAATGAATGTTTGGTAACAAGGCAAAACACGGCGTTGAGTTCCGCCACTCACGCAATGCCTCAACTCGGCGGAAAGTGGGGTACGGAGTGTCTTAACAATAGGTTCTCAGGTTCCCTCTGCCCTACCCTGCTATATGCGGGATACAGCGTGAAGCTATATTTTTTATTAAATAAACAATATAGCTTCACGCTAGCTGCTATGGAGAATATTGAAATAGATAAGAATTCAAACCAGTAACCACTATGTTAAATAAGACACAACTTACTACTAAGATACTCTATCCTGCTGTTAAGCACTCATCCACATCCACGGGTAGACTGGTAGAGATCTCTTTTAGAGTAGTCCATCTTTGTGTACTAAACTTTATGTTTGTCTTTCTTGTATGTTTTTTAAATACAATAAAAAATATATATTAAGATTAATCTCTTTACCAAACAAAATTTAATATAATGTATGTAAACTATTCCATATCAATATTTCATTCATAATAATATATTCCCAGAAATTAGTTCTTGAATAATGTTTATACCAAATCTAGCTGTCTTATTATTTTTAGTGTCATTCACACACTTAAGATAAGAAAATAAAAATTTAAAAGGTTCGAAGAGGCGCAGGTTCAAATCAATTAACATATACTGTTTTACACAAAATAGTAATTTTAAAAAAACAAAAAAAATTAAACCAGGTAGAGTGCACACGGGTAACTGCGAAAATCGGGCAACTCTAATATTTAACGTTTACGGGATGTATACTTTTGTAGCAATTGCATGTAACTGATAGGTAAAAGGTTATTAAGGTATGTGGCCAGTAGTGCAAGCACGAAAACTGGCGACAAAGTATTCTTATCGTCATCGAAATTTGTACGGGAATTGAAAAGCGCCCCTACCGTGCTTTAGAGGAAGTAAAGTTTTCCCATACAAAATGCTTTCGATAACGATACGAATACATTGTCGTAAATTTTCGTGCTTTCCGATCACAAAATACTGCCACATTTCGCTTAAAAGGGTAACTATTAAAAATACCCAATTTCCACATTTACCCGGTAAATGCATTATAATTTGTTGTTGTCATTATTTATAATATATCATAATTTAATAAATTGTTTAATAACAAAGCCTAAGTATTGAAAATTGGCATACAATTTGATAACCTAACTAAATACAGCAGTCACGTCGGTTCCTGACCGCTACTGTTACTAACATGTCTAGTTCGCTTCCCACCCGCACCTTTGTTCTTAACACGTTTAACACCATCTTCGTCACTAGCACTAACACTATTATTACGAGGTTTTGGACTATGCATTGTGTCCGAACTAATAGAATCCCTTTGTGATTTTTTTCTCTGCCTTTTTGGTACACTTTCTCCTATTAACATTTCGTTGAACTGACGTTGTCTTGCTTCCCAGTATAGGTTTTGTCGTTGTATGACGTCGGGGTATTTGTTTTCGAAGGCCGTGTCAGGTGGTAAGAGAAGTTCCCAGCCAGTATTTGGGTTATATTTTGCTATGGATTTCAATATTTCCAATACTTCTTGTGGAGGTAAACGGACTACTGCTGCTATTTTGCGTCTGTCTACATATGAATGTTGTGTGAAAAGGTAAAGCTGTAAAACAAAAATATTTAAATCAATGATAAAAAATTCAGCTATTATCAGATAGAATTCTGCTATTATGGAAATGCTGTTATTATCGGTAAGTAGTCAACTTTATTGTATAAAAGAAATCCTCCGCCAGTCTACGTTGCCAGCTTTCATAAATAAAAAAAAAACATCTGCGGTTAAGTAGCAACACTAAAGCGCAAAGAAATGAAAATAATTAAAACATAATAATTTGATGGAGTGAAAATCTGAACCACAATCAGTTGTCTTTAATCAGACACTGTGCTACTGCACCATGATGGCCTCCAAATGATAAATTAAAAAAAAGGAATTTAAGTCCTACTCTCGACATAACATACTCAGAACTAGATCCCATATATACCAATGTACCATCAAAAAAGAAAAATAAAAATAAAGCCTCCCACTCTCGGCGGGATTGCACCAGCAAAAAAACAGAAGGAAAGCTTTCCACTCACACTCTCATAATTGTACCAACAAAACAAAACAAAATCAAAATTAAAAAAAGAACAAAATCCTCCCACTCACGACATGATCCCTCGCGGCACACAACAGCGTGCCATGCGGGGGTGCAGCACCAGCGTAGAGCCGCTCCGAGCGCGGCGCCCACAGCCCCCTCACGCAGCACGCCGCACCTCCCAACGCGGACACTAACGCTGAATCAGCAGCCCGCGTTAATGCACGCAGTTCGGAGAACCTCATTAGTTTTGCTGTAATTGAAAATTAAATAGGAATAGAAAATATGTACAAGTCTAAGTATTTTTGTTGCCTACTTAATATATTATTATTACTTATTATAATCAATAATACTTAGTATTACTTAACATTACTTAAAATTGCTTAATATTACTCAATGTTACTCAATGTTACTCAATATTACTCAATATTACTCAATATTACTCAATATTACTCAATATTACTCAATATTACAATTTGAACTTCTATCCTAGTGGAATCTATGGAAGTTATAGACGACATGACCGTTTCGTTCTTATCTTTTACGGCCATCTTCAAATATGTACTTTTTATGATATAATAAAAAGAGCTTCATATTTAATGCTACATAACAAAGTAGAAAACCTAATATCAAAATGTCTATGCTTGTTGCCTACCGACCAAATTCGAGACATTGTGTATTAAATGGCGGAACTCAACGCCGCGTTTTATCTCACCAGAGCGAAGAACTGAAAATAATTTAAATATAATCTTTCCTTACGAGTGGGTATCATTTAAAATTAGCCAATGTTCCACTGCACCTCTTTGGTCTCGACCGGCCTTTTTATGATACAAATTTATTATAAATTGCAACTTGTAACAAACAAGAGTGAAATGGCAACACATCCTGTAGTACGCAAAAAGTAGTGAACAATGTTATGTTACTAAACATTGTATATATTGAAATATATATCCAGAACATTATAATGATTTATTTTCTTAGCTGGTAACTCTTTGGAAAACAGAGATGACTCTTTGGCTTCTTTCAATATACTAGTTTAACATACATACATAGCTTCACACTGTATCCCACCTATAGGAGGATACGCAAAGGGAACCTAGTGTGAAGATACTCCATTCCCGACTATTCGCCGAATTGAGGCGTTGCGTGCTGAGTGGCGGAACTCAACGCCGCGCTTTGCCTTGTTACCATACCCAAGAAATGAATAATTCCATTTCTTGGAGTGGTAATCGAACCCACAACCTGTAGCGTTTACAGTTGCTTGTGCCTCTGCCCCACAACAAGCTTCATTAAGCTTTACCAGTTTAAGTATAATTAAAAATTAATTTAACTCATGACTTCAATAAGTAGATCTAATGTTAATAAAAACTATATAATAAATCTCACCACTAATTAATATATCTCTAATCTGATCTTGTAAGGATAATTTTTCTACGGGAGCCACTTCTGTCTCATCAGCAGATTTTGGTACTAAAGCACTAACATATTCAGCCGGCCCCAAGGTTAATGATGATCCATCCAATGTCGTTGAACTAAACAGTTTCATACGCTCCAACTAAAATTATAAATAAATATATTAATATCATTAATACTATAATATTGAAATTCGCCACATAATTCATAATTTATATTCTTTTAAATTTCTGTCTAGTTAAGACAGGAATAAGCTAGACCTTCTTGACACATAACCTACAGGTGATGCAATACACCATATGTTTGACTAATAGTTTTAATTTCATGTATTCCTTATAGATTTAAAAAAAATCTTTCTGTCATTTTTTCTATACACACTTCAACTATGTGAAAACTTATACTTCTCCCTTTGTATATTTTTTTGTAAAAAGCCAAGCAAAGTCTAAAGTTTTCCCTTCACATTTGTGTATTTTAATTTAGATTATTAATATATCATCAATATAATAAATTTCTTGTTGATTTTGATTAGTCGGTAGTAATTTGTTTTAATTTTATTTAATGAAAAAAAAAGGGGGAAATGTGAATCATTTCTGTGAATGCACAATTCAATATCTATATAGATATTACAAAAAAAATGTATGGTTATTTATTAATATATAGATGAATTTTGGGAGACCTTTCATTGACTTGAGTATGTCAACAACAACAAAACTAATACAATATACTACCTTTTTATCATTGCAAATACAATTTTAATAATCACAAATATATTTTTATTTACATACATACATACACATAGCTACTAAAATAGTTATAATTAAAAAAAATATATATCAAGATTTGTAATCCAAAATAAAAGATACTTTGTGTTACTACAGCACTGTTACTCTTTACTACAGGCTATTTAAGAGGACAGTATCTCAACCAATCATTGTATTGTATTTAAGTGTTTTAATAAAGCTGTTGTTATTATTACTTATTACTAAAAAATAATTAGAAAAATAATCAGAAAAGGTTACTTTAATATTAAAAGGTTATTAAAATCACTCACTTCTGCATAATCAGTATTTGAATGTTTCCACAATGCATCATACCATGGCTCATTTGCTATCTTTTCTGATATTGTTTCATATGATTTCTCTCTAGCTTTCTTTGCTAGTTCAGTTTCTGTTCTAGCAAATTTAACTGTAACCTAAAAAATTAACAAACAAATATAAATATATATTATGTATAAAATATATACATTACATTGAAAATCTTTTATAATTTTTATGACTGACATAAAGAAATCTACATACGTACATACATAGCTTCACACTGTATCCCGTATATAGCAGAGTAGGCAGAGGGAACCTAGTGTTGTGTAGTGTAGTAAGACACTCCATTCCCCACTTTCCATGGAATACTGCCAAATTCTTTGCCTTGTTACCAAACCCAGGAAACGAAAAATTCCATTTCCTAGAGTGGAAATCGAACCCACAGCCTATCGCGTTTACAGTTGCACACTTGTGCTTCTGCACCACAAAAAGCATTATTATAAAGAAATCTGTAATCTTTTTTATTATATATCACTTTTAAAGTTACAAATTAGTAACAATTAAAACTATAATATATATGTACATTTTAAACATTTTAATAAAATGAAGGGTACCTGTTGAGGCTCAGGCTCTTTTTCTTCATCATCAGAATTTTCAGATTTGTTCTTATCCACTTTACTTTTATCTTGTTTATCATAATATGAATAGGACGGTCTCAGTTGCAAAATACCTGAAAATATTTTAATACCACATACTTTAAATTTAACTCAAAATAGTAAAAACATTAGTTTCAAGTAATGAATTCCAAATAATATACATATATAATTTTTATAATATCAATTAACTTTTTGTCATAAATGTTTGTCAAATAAAGTACTCTAATACTACCTTTAATAGGTGTGCAGTGCAATTCTTTGTCTTGTAGAATAGCAACAGCATAGTGCTGAGTTTCAACACATGGAGTGCTACTTTCATATACTATTTTATCCATTATTCCATTCTTAAAGTATTGAGATTTTTCTTTTTCTTTGTCTTTTATGTACCTTGATTCCTGAAATTGAGAAATATAAACAATATATACTTAAGAAACATTTGTAAACAACATCTGCATATATAAAAATATAATTTAATTTTTTACCTGTGGTCCGTCTGTGTTTAAAGCAATTTGTTCGCCTTTTGAAGAACAATATTTATCACTGTGTGTATCCAAGCCTATTTCCATCCTCACAAGCTGGTTGTTTGGTTTTATACAGGCATTTTTGACTTTAACTTCTTTCCAATCCCTGTTGGCTGGTCGCACTGGATACTGATATATATAGAGATTTTCGGAAAGTGCTTGAGAGAGGTAAACCGGTATCTAAACAAATAATTAAAGGTGAAATAAGCCTGCTTTCCAGCCGTAAACATAACCTTATAATTAAAACACGTTGTCAAATCGCATGGCATATATATTTACCTCTTGAATAACTGGGTCGTCGTCCTCCATCTTATTTTCTATTCTTTTCCTAATTTTTAATAAACCATAGCGTTGAATTAACTAAAATTATTTCTAAGCACTTCAACAGACCAGAGGAATGCTCTGACATTTATTTGACAGCGACTAGCACCACAGTAGCGATTAATACCGCAACATAGCTAATATCTAACATAGATAATATTATTATTTATTTATTAAATAGTAACGTACTGTAGTCTGTAAGCGATAAATACATTTCGTTGGATACCTAAATAAGCAGTATAGTACTCTAACGTTCGACTGACATTGAATTATTCTGAACTCTAAAGACATGAAACACAAAATAGTCATGTAATAAGATATAGGTATAATGTTTGTTCTCTTCAAAAAAAATACTACATTTTTAAAATGAAAAGAACCAGAAAAATATATAATAAATGATTTTACAAATGTAATTTCTTTTTAAATTTAAATAAGTTTACTTATTTGTGATTCATATCTCCTTTCACTGACATCTTAAATCTGGTTGCCATAAAATTACTAAAAAGAAGAATTATACAATTATGACATCATTTCTATCAAAGAAATAGCTTTATTTTCATATCATATATCTTCTTTATTTTTATATTGCCAATTTTAAAAACCTCTATTAGTTATTGTAATATGGATTCGATAAATGTATTGAACAGTTAATTTCCTAAACATAACAGTTACATTTCACAGTAACGATGTCGGACATGATAATTAATGGTGAATATACATATTTTAAGGTATTCATTTAATAGGTCTATATTTTTATGAATACTTTACATTTATTTTACAAACAGATTCTGTCCCTGTGGATAAAAAATGGAGTGAACTAATCCGTTACAATATTTTTATGATGAAACTTGTAGAATTTGTAAGTATTTTACAATGTATTATTTATTTGTTTCTATTCGAAAAATAGTTTAATTTTAATATTTATAGGTGATTTCCCTTGTTATAACTCTATTACCAATGGCGATACCTAAGCCTCAAGGTCACATGTACTGCATATCAACAGGCCCGACATTAGTTATATCTTTTTTATTTATTATATTATATTTACGGAAAAAAGTTCCTCTATTTATGGAAAAGATGTATTTATTTTTTCAAATATTATTTACTTTCGGCGCCTTTATACAGTGTTTTCTTTTAAATCTTGTAAGAGTTTGGTTATGGTTAATATATGGGGTATTTTATTTTGCTCTGCTTACAGCTTTATCTGTAGATTTATTTTTAATTGCAAATGAAAGAGGTTGTACGTTTAGCTGTGCATAGCAGATATTAGGATCGTTTGTAACAGTTTTAAGCATTTTAATCAAAAATAATAAATATTTAAAAAATCATATTGTTTAATTTGATATTATAATAAAAAAAATACTAGTATATAATATAGTATATAAAAAAACTTGTCAGTACCTTCGGCCGCACCTACTATTTTACGTTTTCTTACGAACTGAATATGAACCTGAAGCCTTTTCAATTTTTCGCGACTTTCGGCGATTTTTCGTAATTAACTCGAAGCTCAATCCCAACGGAGCAAAACAGGCTACGGGTTCAAAAAAAAACTTAAAGAAAATTATATATGTTCAAAAGTGCTGAAAACTTTAATTTTTGTGTGTCAGTGTTATTAATTTATATTTATTTTTACCTTTTTGAAGTCTTAAGATTGTCTCGTCTTTACATACATATGCCTAACATGCCGATCAGCTTTAGAGTTTGACATCTGTCATAACAAGTGCTTAGTATTTTTGTAAATTTAAAATATATTTAAATTAAAGGTTGAATTTAATGTTTTATTTAGTGTCTAATATTAAATTTCTTAATATTCAATGTGAAACATGTGACATTTTAGAACTCTCATAACTAAGTTTGATATATATATTTGTTTTATTAAACTTGTACTATGTTTTGCCGTTATCAGTATTATCACGGCTCTAATTTAAATTACATTAACACAGGCTCTCTAAAATATAATTTAAATACATAATAAGAAGGGTTCCTTTTTGTAATAGGGTCGAAATTTTAGAGTAATTTTTACTTCTAGGTAATGTCGATGCTTCTCATGATAATCCCATTTGTTTTGAATGATGCTGGTGTTATGCACTGCCTGGCTGTTGCACCGACACTCGTCATGTCTGTTATGTTCATCATACTCTACTTAGTGGACCAAGTGCATAACTTGGCTGAACAGCTTTACCTATTAATACAAATAGTTCTAAACATTACTGCATTTGTTACTGTACTTTTACAAAAGGAACCGTCGGGATCCCTTTATGGATTGTTTTATTGCCATCTTTTAATAGCTCTATGTATAGATCAGTATTATGTAATTAAAGAAAGAGGATGTGTACTGTTTGGTGAAAGTGACTGACATTTTTGTACAAAATCTATAAATAAAGATATATTTATTGCATTAAATATTTTAGTTAATAATATATTATAAGACATTCAAACATTACAAGTGAGTAAAACTTACTTTTAGGTAGTGGCACTGCTTCTGAATATCATACCTCATATAGTGGAGCCTGTGGATATTTGGCAATGTCTAGTTGCTGGTCCTACACTTATGATGTCCACATATATAATGGTGCTTTATGTTGTTGACCAGGTTCAATATGAAGCTGAATTTTATTTTTTAATTATAGAACTAATTCTCACTATTATAGCATTTACAAATCTATTTATAATTGGTAAAGTTGTTGGAGCCATTTATGGACTGTTTTATATAGATTTAATTATAGCCTTTTGTTTAGATGGTTATTATATGCACAAAGAGAGAGGATTTACACTTTAAATATTAAATTTATGAAATAAAATGGTTTCATTTACTAAATAACTCATAAAAAGTACTATTTTAGTAAATATATTTAAACAATCTTGAAATATTGGTATTAAAAATATGATTTCTATACTCATTATATACAGCAGAATATATTTTTAACTAATGTATAAGTGACTGTTGTGTGATAAAAATATAGTTTGTTATAGCATCCTGTGATAAGAAATGTAATTTTAAAGCATTCTCTTAACGGACAACAACAGCGGACAAGTCATTATATATAAATGAAGTGTAAAATGTATAAATTTTTAAGATTTTTGCTCAAGGTTCCTAAAAGAATTTTAAGATTGACATTATATGAGATATTGTGGATTACTTTTTTATCTTTTATAATAGTGCTTATTTTGAAGTGGAACAATGGAAGCCAAAGAAATAAATACTCAGACTATCCAGTTATTGTGTGGTGGACTTCAGGGTTTCCGAGTACCTCTAGAACTATTGACTGTGAGGGGGGAATAAAATGTGATGTATTTAGTGATGTTAACAACGAAATAAATGATGTTGAAGCATATTTATTTTATGCCAGTAACCTACATTTTGATAACCTGCCTTTACCAAGGAGGCCTGATATAATTTGGGGCTTATATCATGAAGAATCGCCTAGAAATGTAGAAGAACTGATGCATGAAGTGACATTAAGTTTGTTTAATTACTCAGCCACTTTTAGTAGATACAGTGACATTCCTTTTCCTTTGCAACATTTAGAATTTTTAGATGATATTACTAGTACGAAATATTTTGTACCTACAAAAGTTAAAAATACTTTACTCCAAGAAATATCTCCGGTTTTATATCTTCAAAGTGACTGCGAAACGGCAACAGAAAGAGATGTATATGTAAAGGAACTTATGAAACTAATTAACGTAGATTCTTATGGTATTTGTTTAAAAAACAAGGAAATGCCTATAGAGTTTGTTGAAGATTATTTGAATAATTTAAATGATGAAAACTTTTTAAGATATATAGCGAGATATAAATTTGTGATAGCTATTGAAAATGGCGTTTGTGATGATTATGTCACTGAAAAGTTTTGGCGCGCAATTAAGGTTGGTAGCGTACCTGTATATTTTGGTTCACCATCAGCAAAGGATTGGTGTCCAAATAATATATCTGCCATATTTTTAGAGAACTATCCAACACCTAAGGTAATGAGTGATTATATTAAAAAACTAAATAAAGATGATAATTTGTATGAAGAGTATTTAGTTCATAAGACTAAGGGGAAAATAACCAACGAGAGACTAATAAATGAATTTAATAATAGACATTATCAAACAGATGCTCTAGAAACAGCTGGAAAATTTGAATGCCTAATTTGTGAGAAACTTCATGATAGAAGAAAAGGGAAGCATGAGGTCAAAATAGTAAGTAAAAAGCATTATAACTGTCCTGAACCTATTTCAGCACTCACACTCAAAGTGAATCCCTCCAATGATTGGGTATACTCGTGGAACACTGCTAAGGCAAAGGCAGAGAATATATACAAAGAGATTGTTGGTCATTAAAATATTTAATATTTGTATAATAAAGTATTTTTTTATTGTATGATATACATTTGTATACTAGCTGTAATTTTCTAATTTATTGGCATGTCGTGTCTAAAGGTGAAACTGGGTGAACTTGATACTGTAGCCCTCTTTTGATTACGTGAGGTATGGTTTTAGGCACCATTCTGAAAAGAAAAACAATACAAGTACAATACATGTTTTGTAAGAAAAATATATTTTTTTAATATATGTTATGCTATACTTACGATATACAGTCAATAATAGGGCAAACTGATAAACATAAAGTGCAACCTGTGCAATCATCTGTTACATGTGGAATGTGAGTTTTTGAATCAAATCTAGAAAAATAAAAACAAATCCATGACATATAAGTTGAAATAATTTGTTTCAAAATACATATTCTATTTTAAAATGACTCGGTAGAAGTTGGATCTTTCAGCAGTAAAACCTACTAATTATAAGAAATATTTATTTCCTTAAAAAAATGTAATTATGATTATTATTTAAATTTCTTACTCAATAGCTTGATAACCGGAATCTGCGCACGCCATATAACATTTGCCACAGTTTATGCACATATCCTGAAAAAAAAAAAAACATATTTAAATATTTGTATTTATTTAATACATTTGACATCTAAATGTTTTATAGAATTTATGATAAGTTTTTGTACATATGCAATTAAATGAATATTTTGAATGACGCATGCAAACAGCAAGAATTCTCTGAAAGGTTTTTTAAAAGAACAATATTTTTTAATCATACATCACATCGGTCTCTATTTTCCACCCGTTTAATGACAGTGCCGCAACTTTATGTAAGCAGATAAATGAAATTCTATTAAAGTATCTATAAATTCAGACTCAGAAGCAGTAGCTATCATTAAAAACAATAAAAATTGGTTTACCCTGTAAAAAGCTACTCATAACAAAAAAATACAAAAGAATTGGGAACCTCATTTTCTCGATGTCGGTTATACCATATAGTAACAATTATACTCACATCATCAATAAGGGCAACAACTTGTTTTATGTTGTCCAAATTCTTATACGTTCCTATCCTCGGTAGTGCTTCTCCTAATATATCCTGGATTCGGGGTACTTTTGGATATCCGTTTGTTTCTCTTTCTTCCGATTTAAATAAGGACAATTGTACTTTATTGTTTCCTAATATATCTGATTTTAGTCTTATGCTATGAAGAAGCTCTTCACGTTTTTTATTGTAAGGCCCGAAGTGTGCTAAAATCTGAAAAAATATATTTGTTAGAATATAAAAAATATGTATAAATTAACTATTACTTAATTAGTGATTGCGATTCCTGTATTCATTGCTTTTTGATACTGGCAATCTGGTGAAAACGTAAAATAACTTTGTTCTATTTTGTCATATCCAATTAAAAAAAGAAAGCTTGGAAGCAAAATAATATGCCACTCTCCGTCTCATCAAATTTAAAAAACGAACATTTAACATAAAATTAAACAAAATACTAATTATAAGAAATAGAAAATAATAATTATAAGAACAAATACAAGCAACAAACCTTGCCATTCTCATGACGTCTGCCGTGACGCAGAGGCATAAGCGTGCGACTGTAAACGCGACAGGTTGTGGATTCGATTCCCACTCCAGGAAATGTTAGTATTACCATTTTCTGGATTTGGTAACAAGGCTCAGCCTTATTTCAGCCACAATTCGGCGGTAAGTGGGAAACGGAATTGTTGTAAGAGAACGGAATGTCTTAACACTAGGTTCTCAAGTTCCTTCTGTCTACTATATGCGGGATACAGCGTGAAGTTAAAACTTAGAAAATAATAATTATAAGAATAATACAAGCAACAAACCTTGCCATTCTCATCGTATAAAGACTGTACAGGTTTTCCTTTCTGATGTTTAACAGTTGGCGGTGACTGACCGGTCCATCCTGTCAGTCCTTGAGACCGAAGATACAATAACGCTTTTAATCCTGTTATATAATCTTCAACTACTGTAAAATCTTGATTTTGTACAGCACTGCATATCTGAAATTTATATTTTTATTGAGATTAAAAAAAAAAAAAAGTAACTACGTTTTGAAAAAATAACTAAATTACTTAGTGGGGAATAGGTTTAAAAGATTAAATTCAAGTTATAAAACAATCCCTACGCATTAATCAAAAATAACAAATTACATAAATAAAATATTCGATTTTATGCAAATGCCTTGCATAATTTTGGAAAAGAGCTCATACTCTTCAAACTATTAGACTGATTTTTACCAAACTTAGCTAAAAACTACTACAAAAGCTGGAATGAGAAAAACTGCATAGAATGCGGTCCACTCGTTTGAGAGATACGATGCCACAGAGTCATGCCTCGGACACACATACAGACTTGATGCCACACTTATAACGCTCCTCTGCATCGAGGATTAAAAATATCAACCACAAATAAAATGTAATATATACGTAATAAATTTTCTTTGTTTTGGCAGCAATATCTATTGGAAAATGAGCAATATACATATAATGTTACAAAGATATAATAATTTTCTTATTTTGGCGTTGAGTTCCGCCACTCAGAACGCAATACCTCAATTCGACGGAAAGTGGGGAACGGATCATAATAATAATGATAATAATCGGCGGAAGTAGTGTCTTAACACTAGGTTTTCAGGTTCCATGCTATATGCGGGATATAGCTTGGAGTTTTACTATATTATTTTTCACTATTTTTTTAATATAACCTGTACAACCGGCGCGCCGCACAAAATAAACTGTAAAGCAGAGTCAGCGGAATCTATTCCACCGATGCCCAGTATGGGGAAGCCCGGTAACTTATTTCCTATGGCCGACACCGCCCGCAAGCCCATGGGACGTGTGGCGTTTCCAGACACTCCACCGTAAGTTGTGTTCTTTTCACGGCCTAAAATATATAAAAATATCTTAATAATTCATATAATATAAATTTAAATGATCTAGTTTAAAAATATGTGAGCTTATATAACATTTATTGTTCATACGAATTATGGTTACGTATTGAGAATTGTTTTATTGATTTATGGTCGTAGGTTCGATTTCCGGTCGGGGTAATTATTAAGTTAATCTGCTTGAGTAGCGATGAAGTTTCTATACGCTTGTTATGACTCATAATTGTTGTTAACATCACGTATAATAATCTCAACATAGATCGAAGAGAATGTAGGTATAAGTAACTTAATTAGTCAAAACGGTTGACATCGAAATTTTTATACGCTTCTAAAATATTTATATATTTATTATAATTTCTTTGACTATCTATTACTATTAAATATTGGTAGTATTATTTGACTATCTTACATAATACAACTCGTAGGTTTACCTACCAACATTGGGCCATGGAGTGGAGTCCGGTCTGACAGACATTAAGCCTGAAACAGTATTTATTGCTGACACGCCGCTAGCGCCACCTGTTGATCAGGAATAATAAAACTGATGTAATGTCTCCAAAATGCTTTCTTATGATTATTTATTATTCTTTACTTTTATAATAATAATAAATGATTCGTATTTTCTTACATCCCTTTAAAAAAATAAAATTATTATTAAATATTTAATAATCAATTAATATTTAATACTTATATCTTAATTATCTATATCTATATCGCTTGTGTTACTGAGTTACTGACACACAACATACTAGCAAAATTACTAGACAAAAAAAAGCTGAAATTTGGCTCCTTGGGGTTCAGAGGAGTACTAAAATTCTCTCATTTCTCAAAATTCTTATGAAAACGAGAAAATACGGGATTTTAGATTATACAAGCGAAGTCATCGTCGTCTTTATAGTTTTCTATAAAAGTTTTATTAATAATAAATTGTAATGAGAAAATAAATAAATATGGATATAGGTACCTTCATATGCTGCCATAGCGATACTAACAATGTCAGTTATATTCGGCGTTAACTTTATGAAAAATGGAATCTTGATGGCTTTTCGTACCCACTGGGATATGCCTTTCACCAATACTGGGTCCTGAAAGGGTATAATTTCATTTTATCAGTAAAAAATCACAGTTGACCAAATAAAAGCACCAGTAAAATCTTTTATTCTTATATCTTGTGTGGGCTTCTTAAAAAGACCTTGTGATAATTATTTATGCGAATACTTAACAATAACTTCCAAAAAAAAGTAAAAATGAAACATACAGTAAACCTACATTCTACGTGTGACACGGACTTTGTAAAGTATTCGAAATGTCGGATATCCAATTTTTTTTTTAAATATTAAATTATACGTGATTAATCAGGTTAAAATAGTTTATTTAATAAAAAGTGAATGTGATTTACTAAAAGTAACATCTCTAGTACACAAAGTTTATTTATTTATTTATTTATTTATTTATTAAGACATTTACAGTCCAGTTGTTAGTAACAATAGAAACTTAAAACTACGTTAGTAAACTAATATTAAAAATCAATATACTAGTTTACTACCTATTTACTCAGCCTTGTTTGCCTCACCACTACACCAACAAAATGCTCTAGCATAGGTTCGGCGTGCTTGGCACTGAACATTTTCAGAATTCTGTTAGGACTGTTCCGCGTTCTGTTTAATAAAGACGCGGTCCGCTTTCTCAAAATCGCGAAAAAGGCATCGGTCTTCGCTTCTGTAAACATTGCGGACGCACTACAGAAGCGTCGCAGTCCCAACAAAATCCTGAAAGCATTGTTATATTGCACTCTGAGTGCATCTAGCGTCTTTTTATTATAGCTGGTCCACAGAGCACAGGTATAGAAAGTCTGACAGTAGGACTTAAACAATGTTATTTTAGCCTCGTTGCTGCAGCGCGCAAACCTGTGGGCAAGCATGTTACATCTGGCAGCAAGTGACCTTCGTTCACGCTCAATGTCTGCGTTGTCTCTGAGATCCGCGGAAATGTAATGACCCAGATATTTAAAGAGTTTAACCCGTCTCAACTGTACCCCGTTTAGCTTTAACACTGGTTCATACTTCATTACCCTTCCGCCGACCCCAAAGACCATGTACTCACTTTTCTTTACATTATACGTAAGGCCATGTTTTACCGCATAATTTTCACACATTTGTAACAGTGTTCTAATTGATCCAGCTGTCGGACCCAGCAACACCATGTCATCCGCATAACTGAGATTATTCACGCACACTTCATCTATCCAGCATCCGACCTTTGTGCTGCTGAGTCCCACAATCAGCTCATTCACATATAAATTGAACAGCTTAGGTGAGGTAATACCCCCCTGCCTCACTCCGCACTCCAACCTATATGCATCCGATGGCGTTACGCCCCACCTAACACAGTTTTCTTGGTTTAAATACCAAAACCTTAACAAAGAAATCACTTCAGGCCGTACACCTGCTTCCCGAAGCTTCTTCCACAGTATGTCGTAAGCCACAAGATCGAAGGCTTTAGAAAGGTCCAAGAAGCAAGCATACACCGGTGTTCCTCTACTCGTGTAGTATTGGGCAGTCTGCTTTAGACACAAAATAGCACTCTCCGTTGAGAGATACGGCATGAATCCGATGTGTGCGTCATGTATATTTAAGCATTGAGACAAATTTTGGTCTATCAGACTGTCCAATACCTTAGCAAGTATAGTAGCTAGAGATATTGGTCTGTAGTTATTCTTATCAGAAATATCTCCTGTCTTATTCTTAACTAAGGGGATTACCACTGTTTTCATCATATCAGCCGGTAGGTAAGAGTGTGTTAAGCACAAGGAGTAGAACATTGCTAACACACTATTAAGATGTATACCTGCATATTTTATGTGTTCGATGCTGAGCCCATCATGACCAGGAGACCTACCCCTATTCATATTTTTAACTGTTATAGTAACCTGCTTAGCAGAAAATCTAATAGGTTCAGTCATAACAACCTCAGAATCAAACACCCGCGATACGGGTCCGAGGGGCGATGACACTTTGAAATGATTTTTAAACATGTTGGCAATCCCCTCAGGTTCACTACAACCTTCTATGCTCGCTGGTAAACCTATCCTAATATTCAACTTGTTAGTTTCATTCCAAAATTTGGCAAAGTTATGTGATGTCCTGTGCGAAGCAATAATATCCATTTTAATTTGAGTTTCATTTTTTTGACACCATCTTAGTCTACTTTTAAAAATTTTACGACTTTCACGCATGTCATCCCACGCCTGGCCATATCCCGGCCTTCCAGAGAGCAACCATGTCCTAAACTTAATACGCGCATCGTCATATGCAGAACGCACATATGTGTTCCACCCGGTAATTGGTTTTTTATTTGTGTTCGGGCCCTTATATGTCAGCTTAGCAGCACCGCTAAGAATATTAACGATTCGCTCATACAGATCATCCAATGCGCGCATATGACCGACATCACGACCGACATCCGCACAAGAAGAGAAATCTGCCGGAAAATCGATATGCCTAAGCTGCTCATTGCATATGTCATGATATCGCCGCACCTGTACGTCAGACCTAGATCGCCAAAGAATCTTATTACATTTAGTTTATGAGTTCGTGTCTCATTTTAGGGTTACTTATAATTACATATATATATGTATATAAAAGTATAATAAAATCTTTCGTCTGGTTAGGCAAAAGTTAAAAAGTTTAGTAGTTTCCATGCATATATAAAAATATATAATATTTAACCTGTCCACAAGCCAGCCCCATTCCAGACTCTCCCATGCCGTGCGGACACGACAGGTTCAGTTCCAACGCGTCCGCTCCAGACGCCTCCGCCTTCTGTGCCAACTCTATCCAATCTGCCTCGTTATATGAACACATTATTGAAGCTATTACCACCTGGAATTATATTTTTAATTATTAATTAAAATCAGTTTTAGAGAGGTCCTAGTGTATCGTCCGAAAATAAGATATTACGTATTGACTGCCGAAAATGTCGTGGTTTCTCTTATAAAAGTGGGGTAATGACGATAATTTAAATATACCTCATCATTCCCCCAAGTGAGGATCGAAGCCACAACTATTGTGTTCATAGTCAGATGCTGACCTATTGCAGCATTTTCAACTAATTAGTAATGTATAATACATATTTGAGATAACCAAATAGCCCCTATTATATATGTTAGTGGTGTTCTACTTAGAAAAATCCTTACTTTTTTTTTACTTTACCTGCATACATATCGCAAAAAGTGTCACTCTAGTTTAACAAGAAAGAAACATTACATAAAACTGATATAAAGAGGTGTTCATGTGCTCCGTCTCTGAGAGCGCCCGAAAATGTAATTATAGAAATTGGATTAAATCGCCTGTCGTGGCGCAGAGGCACAGGCATTTGACAGGTTGTGGGTTCGATTCCCACTCCAGGAAATGAAATTTTTCATTTTCTAGGTTTGGTAACAAGGCAAAGCGCGGCGTTGAATTTCGCCTCTCAGCACGCAAGTCTCAATTCGGCGGAAAGTGGGGAACGGAATGTTTTAACAGTAGGTTCTCTGCCTACCCTGCTATATGCGGGATACAGCGTGAAGCTATGTATGTATGTATTAAATCTCTCTGCTCATAATATGCGTCAAATAGATTTTTATTCACTTATTATTTATTTTAATTTTACCTTGGATGGAAAGTCAGCCTTCAATTCTCTGATACTTTGACACCAGTATGCTTCACATTTCTCAGAAATTAATTCGATATTGAGAAAAGATCCTTGACCAGGGCCATAAGTCTCTCCAGATGTCACTCCCCGGACTATACGAGGCGATACGTTGGTCACTAAATCCTAGAACACAGTAAAAATGTGTTGATTTTTTTTTAGTTTTCATATGTATATACATTAATAGGTACATGACACATTTTTTAGCTTTACGAAGTATCCTGCACATAGCAGGGTAGGCAGAGGGAACCAGAAAACCTAGTGCATACACCGTTCTCTTTAACATTTCCCCACTATTAATGAGACACATATTGATAACATAATTTGTATGTTAAAATGAAATAAAAATTGTTTGAAATTTGAAGGCTAGATAAATACAATCTGACAGATGGATAGTTATCAAATTACGAAAAATTATATTTCCAACTACTATATCGGTTTCAAACAAAAATATTCTCTAAAATCATACATAGGTTCTTCACGCTTCGCATGGCGAAACGCATGGGTTAGAGGTCAGAGCGCTTGGACGGTTTCCAAGAGGCGCAGGTTCGAGTCCCGCTGCGTTCAAATTTTTATAGGTTTTTTAAATATGTTTTTCGTATCCTAAGTGTGTGATTAACACTTTAAAAACTTCAAAAAATATCAGAGATAATTTAGCGTGAAGTGTTAAACACTGTTGTCATATGACAAACCGAATAATTAGATCATTTATTATACACAAAGTCTAAAATTTGGACAGACACCTTTAACAGAATGTCTCGACACCGTTCTCTCTGATTACCCCGCTATAAAGTATAAAGTTAATAAATAACAATAATGAGTTACCTGTTTATTATACTAACCTTATCCAAACCAAAAGTTTTAGTAACAACGAATCCCCAGCCCTGTTCAAACGCGCGTCGTATCATGGCCGCGCTGGTAGTGGGCGGCGCGCTCGCCAACCCGAAAGGATTCTCAAACTTGATACCGCACACCTCCACCGAGAGGTCCACATCGTCTATCGGACTGTGGAACTTGGGTAACTCGACCGGGGAATCGAATGGGATACCCTGGAAATGTGGAGTGGAGATCATTTTATTTGCCCTACATGTTTTATTTGTCTTTATATGTATAAATTAGTAAGTATAAGGTACAAGCGAGAAATTCATACTCTTGGACGTTTACATAACGATGTAGGAAGCATATCATAATTCTAAATATACTTATTGTAAATAAATCTGAATGATGAAAAGTAAAGTGCACTATTAACGTTTAAAAAAGAATATTTGAAAGCGTCTATATTTTATTTCATCAAGAATTGCGTGCCTTTTTAATTTAGATCTAAATTAAAACTTGTAATTGCGTAATCTGCGTATCTCTGATGTTAACATTGTAGATATGATATTTTCAGGGCTTAGGTTCAATACTATTAAATAATAAATTCAAGTGCTTTCGTTAACTAAGCTAAATAAAATGAAAAATACGAGTTAATTTTCGTTTACCTACTAGCTATGACTTTTCATTAAATTGCAACATGCGACGTTTTTCACTATTTTTCTAAGTAACAATAAATATCTACATATTTTATATGTTTTATTTCATTTCCTAGGTTTGGTAATAAGCAAAGCGTGGCGTTGAGTTCCGCCACCTCAGCACGCAATGCCTTAATTCGGCGGAATGTGGGGATCGGAGTGTCTTGACACTAGGTTCCCTCTGCCTACCCTGCTACATGCGGGATACAGCGTGAAGCTATGTTTTATATTTTATTTACCTGTAGGTAGCAATGCATGTACCAAGCGGCCGTTTTGCCATCATTGACCGACTCAACAGTAGTTTCTGCGACGCCTGCCAAATCTCCGCCAATAAACACTTGAGGTTTGCTAACACTTTGCATGGAATTACTGTTAACTTCCGGTAACCCCCAGCGATTGAGTTTCACACCTTCCATTGCTTCTTTTACTAAAATATTTATAAAAATAAACTTTCAATTATCGTTCGAATGACCAATGTACTCGTATAGCTGCCTCAATTCAAAAGTAAGTCAAATAATAAAAATATTTTTATTGTAACAAAAATTAATATGAAAAATTTAGATAAAAAAAATTATGTCTCATATTCACCATCCTTATCCTATATATAATGTTAAAATTCATACTTATACTAATATTATAAATGCAAAAAAAATGTTTATTTGTTTCTACATCCTTCACATCGCAGTGAAGAGATATTATGATATCATTTTTAGAGTGGAGGTAGGCGGCTGGAGACTGACAAATTTTTACCGTGGCCCTATATTCCATTCTCAGCTAAGCCGCGGGTAACAAGTAGGAGTTAATAAAGGAGCTTTACCCAACATAACAGGGTACTCAGAGTGAACTTAGTGTCAAGACACTCCGTTTGTCGTTTGGCGGAACTCAACGCCGCGCTTTGAATGCTCGACCAGAGCGGAGACATGAAAAGAATTTAAACATAATCATTTCCCCGAGTGGGAATCGAACCCACAACCAATCGTGTTTACAGTTGAAAAGGTTATTTTATCTCACCGTCACTATCATAAAGACCTGATCCGAAGGCAGATATAATAAAGTTAGCCTTCAACTGCAGAATTTGGTCGGGATCTTCAATCCATTCACCATCGTCTAGTTGTTCAGTGCGACACATTTTTAGAGCTGCTATCTGAAAAAAAACATTATAGAAATTATTAATTATTTGATATGTATAAAAAAGAATGAAACTATGAGAAAAATAAAGATAAATATATAGAACTACTTGGTTCTCCATCTTCTGTAGATATTATAAGACAAAACGTGGAAAACACTAGTTACTCGATAAATATTTATAAGTAACTAGATATATCCAGTTATTCACAACGTTGTTGGCTTCACCGTTTTTGTTTTCAATACAATAACAAAAGTGATTGCTTATAGATAAATCAATATTAGAAAAATATTTGCTTTATCAGGCAGTAGATAGAAAGTACTTAAGTGGTAATAAAGTCTTCACTTTATCAATTTTTTTTGTTTAAAGATTGGTATTTGTTTAAAAATGACCTTTTGCAAGTGAAATACGCATTGGCTTAATACCTTATATGGTAGTTTATTTTTTTTGATGCATTACTATAAAAGATTGTATTTTTTTGGAATTATGTTACCTTTCCGTCTCTAACAATGACTTCCTGTGGTGACATAAACGGCATAAATTCACATTTTTCTTCTTTTGCCAAATCGACCTGTAAAAAAATTAATTTTTTTATTATTTACTTTTAAAAGAATATACAAACGACTGAGTTCACTTCTGTAGCAATCTTTATCATTGAGTGACAAACAGTTAAACTTCCAAATTTTAAATACATATTTCAATTAGATACCGGACGCTATATACGGCTGATATACACAAAATCATTCTAAATTGTAACATTAACGCCTGTCGTGGCGCAGAGGCACAAGCGTGAGACTATAAACGCGACATATTGTGGGTTCGATTACACTCCAGGATTTTAAATAATATTAGTATTTCAATATCCTGGGTCTGGTAACAAGGCAAAGCGCGGCGTTGAGTTCCGCCGGGAGTGGGGAAAGTGGGGAACGGAATTGTTGAAAGAGAACGGGATGTTTTAATGCTAGGTTTTATGTAGCCTGTGCCTACCCTGATATATGCGGGATACAGCGTGAAACTAAAAAACAATAACATACGTGTTACTCTGATGTATAAGCTGCATTACTAAAAGTATAATTTTATCTCTTTTAGATCCATTCAGTAGTTTTCCATGAAAGAATTACACACAGAGCAGGGTAGGTAGAGGGAACCTGAAAATCAATTGTCAAGACACTGCGTTCTTTTCACCGAATTGAGGTATTAGTCATAATAATATTTAATATTTTCATTTCCTGGAGTGGGAATCGAATCCACAACCTGTCGCGTTTACAGTCACACGCTTGTGCCTTTGCGCCTACTTATATAAGTAGGATTTTACAATTATATTATACATGTAAAGAGTAAAACTAACTAACTAATAAAAAAAAACAACAGACCTCCTCAGGCACAGCTCGTATATTAGTAAACCCCTTCCTAAACACCACATACACTCGCCTCGCGCCGCACCGCAGCGCGGACGTCGCACAATCGAACGCGGTATCACCGGCGCCTAACACTATGACGTTACCGTACAACTCTGGCAATGAGGACTTGCAGGCACACATTCCTATAATAAAATTAGTTTGAAATTTTAGTACTATTTTTAATGTAATCACAAAATAATATTTTGGTGGCCGAGGTCGTTTAATGTAAATATGTAGTTTAATTTATGTCTGTATATGTTGCTTTTTTTTTTTCGACTGTGTAGTATGCTGTTGGCCCTATTGGCCTCGACAGCGTCACCGGGTTTTGTGGGGGGCCGAGCTTGAAGAGCTCTGACCCTGGCTTGGCCTCCTCGGGAGGAGGACCATCAACTTAGAACTGCAGTGTCACAGGGGCGCCTCCTGCGAGGCCGAACCTCGGCTTGCGAACATTGCTTGTAGTGGGCGACTTTGCTTTCGCTCGGCCGAGCTTAAGCCTACTGGGTAGGGAGTTTGATGCCCTGTTGGATTTTAGTGGCTTGACCCGGTCGCACCGAGGCGTGATCGAGCCGTAGAAAAGTAAGGACCTCGTCTCCACCGGCGGGGACGGTGTTTGTGTCGTGTGCGTCTGCGAGTGTGTTGGCTCCTACCTGTATGTTGCGTGTATATGTTGATATTTTAATAGAATTCATATGATAGTGTCACAAAACTGGTCACATATTCGCAGGCTTGAAGGACCAGTTTTATGCACAATTTTTTTAACTAGGCAAAAAAATTGAGGAGACGTTGCATTCTTCCTTTACCTTCTAACCCGAATCGTTATCTAAATCAAAACAGTTAATATATTTCAAATAAATATAAGCATATTTTCAAGCAGATTTCAAGCTCAATTACTTACAGAAAAAAATTGTATTATTCCAATTTTTTAATTTAAACTATAAGATGATAATAAACAGCTTACCCCTTTTACTTCCCTTCGATACGAGTGGCAGAAAGTCTTTGCTTGTATAAAATCCCATATCTGCTGTCAAGTTTTTAAATATAGGAACATTTTTGGGTTCTGGTAAACCAATACCTAGAAACACAGCCGCATGATCATCTTTTAAAAGACCCTTAAACAAAAATCAACATTTTGTTAATATTTTATTGATCTTTCTTAAATGTGTGAGATTTAAATTAATTACAAATAAATTATTTCACTCAAAACTTTCACGCCGTTTAAAAAAAAAAAAAATCAAAGCGATTAGCATTTTTTCCTTTAAGCTCGTGTGTAATTAATATATTTATCTATATATAACGCCTGTCGTGGCGCAGAGGCACAAGTGTGCGACTGTAAACGCGATGGGTTGTGGGTTCGATTCCCACTCCAGGAAAAGAAATTTTTAATTTCCTGGGTTTGGTAACAAGGCAAAAACGCGGCGTTGAGTTTCGCCACTCAGCACGCAATGCCTCAGTTCGGCGGAAATTGGGGAACGGAGTGTCTTAACACTAGGTTCCCTCTGCCTACCCCTATATGCGGAATACAGTGTGAAGCTACGTATATAATAATAATGTATGTACGATTAACATCAGGTGCTAATTTTACTTTGCTTTGTTTTGTCCCAGACAATCGAATGTGAGATTATTTAGTGAATTCATTAATTTATCTGAATAATCAAATCCGTAGTACATAACTCGAAATATTAACCCACAACTGTCTCATCGGGCATATTTGATGGTAGACATTTTAAATCAACTCACATTAACAGTAATATCTTTAGCAGAAAGTTTGCGTCCAGTCACAAATTTGACTCCAAGATTCCTAATGAGATCTATTTCAAATTGTACCACATCGTATGGAAGTCGATATTGGGGAATTTCCGATGAACTGAAAAATGAGGGAAACACTTTATGCATATAGGCAAATAATATTAGGTATATTATATATTATTTAATAATAAGTAAAAACATTTCAAACTACCCTGTCGTGGCGCAGAGGCACAAGCGTGCAACTGAAAACGCGACAGGTTGTGGGTTAGATTCCCACTCCAGGAAATGTAAAATTTAGTATTTTCTTTTCTTGGGTTTGGTAACAAGGCAAAGCGCGGCGTTGAATTCCGCCAACACGCAATGCCTCAATTTGGTGAAAAGTGGGGAACGGAAATGTTGAAAGAGAATGGAGTGTCTTAACACTCCATTCTGCTTACCCTACCCCGCTGCCTACCCCGCTATATGCGGGATACAGCGTGAAGTTAAAACAAAAAAAAACAATCACACTACAGAAATAAGGAATTAACGTTCGAAAATTATATAACTAAGTTTTGAGTTGAAACAAATATTAGGCCACGAGATAATTGATCTATTTTACTCTAAATTGATAAAACTATATCTTTTAAGAAGTTTCTCAATTCGTTGAAATTCTTATACATATTACTTTTGTTATTGTTTATAACTACGTTTGTTGTAAGGTATTCAACAACTTAATTAAGAAAAATGACCAAGTGAAGGAAGAGGAAGAATATGTATTACAAAAATAACATATTTTGCTTAATTATTACCTCAAACCTCCTAAATAATTTTCCTTTTCATACACGGTAATGTTCTTATATCCTAGTCTTGCAAGGAAACACGCGCAACTCAAGCTGGCCGGTCCTCCGCCTACTAAAGCGATCTTTTGGTTACCTCCTATTGGCAGTGGCTTCGTTTTAGGATCAAAGGTTTGGGGGATTCCCATTTTCATAAATATCTGTAAAAAAGAGATACCTTGTTATTACTTCCCTAAAATTAATTGGTTTTTAATTTAAAGGTACTTACGAGTATATCTATGAGTTTTCAAATACGTCACAATAAGATACAAATAAATGGAGTAGAAACTTATATACTTATAGTAACTAAATAAAAATAACACTTTAATAAACTGCTTGAAGTAACAACAATTATAATATTATAAATATCTAATTATTGTTACATTAAACGTTATTTGTGTTTAATCAAATTAATTATGGAAAACAAACAATCATGTCACAGAAATTATCATATGATAGAAATTAACTACAAGAACGAGATGAATAAAACGTTAAATAAAATTAAGTTAATGTTTATTTTAATATTGTTAAAAAAATTAGGATAATTTTTTTTATTTTTTTTTATATTTTATGTTCCAAGTTTTAAATTATGGGTAATAGGAAATGCGCTATAAATTTATAATATTTCTCTCAGGCTTGTTTGTTTCATCAAATATCTAATAATGTATAACAACTATTTAAAAGAAGTTTCTATTCAAAAATATTTCATAAACATTTGTTAAAAAAAAACAAAGGAAATATATAAAATCTTACATCAACAGCAAAATGCTGTAATCCGCCGATGTTGATAGCGCCCTCCTCACTCGCGTGCAAATTGCATCCGCCAACGCATAGATCGCTCGTGGGGCACACCATGCCACAAGTGAGGCCGAGTGGGTTATCAGATAATATAGCTTTTGCTGCCCCATAATAATTCTGCAAAAATGTACAAATACCTAATTGTTTAAAAATTGTACCCATGTACGTATTTTTTTATTTATTCATAACAATATTAGGTTAGCTATTGTAACATGTGATTGTTATATTTCTAAAACCTGTGAATAAAATTTTATGCATTTGTAATGATTGTACCTCACCTACCTCTCTAAAAAATTGAAAAGTGGAGAACGAAGTTATGTACTCGAATCAAGGAGTACCACTTCCAATACATACATGCGTGACCTTAGGTAGGTGAAGTGTAGGTAGTAAGTAATAAAATATATAAATATTATAAAATTTATTATTATAGCTATTGCCATTTTGTAAACATTAGTAATCTTTTTCTTTTTCTATCTTCTGCTCTTGTCGTGGCGCAGAGGTATAAGCGTGCGACAATAAACGCGATTGTGAGTTCGATTCCCACTCCAGGAAATGAAAATATTTAGTATTTTCATGAGAACGAGGACGCTCTGGTAACAAGGCAAATCGCGGCGTTGAGTTCCCCCACTCAGCGCTCAATGCCTAAATGCGGTGGAAAGTGGAGACGGAAATGTTAAAAGAGAACGGAGTGTCTTAACACTAGGTTCTCAGGTTCCCTCTGTCTAACTTGCTACATGTAGGATACAGCGTGAAGTTTAAAAAAAAAAAGAAAAAATATTGATATAAGTAATTCAATTGCAGTATTAACAAACCTTATTAGCAATACTGGTAATAAAACTCTTCACATCAATTTGCGTAGGACAAGACTTCTGGCATGGAGCATCTGCACATTTAAGGCATCTCGCTGCCTCTTTCAGTGCCCCGCGTTCTGATAACGTAGTGTGCTTGATATCGTCGAAGTTCTTCTCAAGGGTTGGACAGCTCTTAAAGTACACAATTTAAAATTAAATAGCTAAAATAATTTAACATTAATATTATAGAAGAGGCCGTCGCGGCGCAGAGGGACAGCATCTAACTGTAAACGTGACTTGGTTGTGGATTCCATTCCCACTCGGAGAAATGATTATATTTAATTTATTTTCATTTCTCTGCTCCAATAAGACAAAGCGCGGCGTTAAGTTCCACGCAATGTCTTGAATCTCTTGCTGAAAGCGGACGGAGTGCCTTGATACTTGGTTCACAGATGCTTTTTTTATTATTATACAAACATTTTTATACTCAATAAAACTATTTAAGATTTGACCTTTGTATATAAACTCAATGTTCTTATTAAATTTCAAATGCATACATTTTCGCTTATCTTATATATTTATTTAACTTTCAATGAAATAGTGTATTTCTTCCAATATTATCTAGAAACAGATAAAAATGATAATTCACGTATTGAACGCAAATGACACAAATGTAATTTCAATCTGTCAACGGTCGTCTTATCTAAAGAACAGTGTCATACAGTTCGATATATTACATAATCTTTTAAACGCGTAGTTTTTTTTTAAATGTTTGAATTTTTGACGAAAGCTCAAACTTTTTGGGTTATGATGCAAATAACTTAATTTCCTTCTCCATATGTTTTAACTTTTAAAAGTTTTAGACAAAAAAGAGATTTAATAAATTTTTGATACTCACACCACATTTTCTATCGGCATTTCTTTTCCAATGCAGCTTGTTCTTCTTTGTCTGAGCGGATGGAACCACATTGCTATATGGTTTAACCGTTGGATTCAACTTTAAGAGATTCTGGAAAAATGTTTTTATTAAAAATAAGATCTTATTAATGTACACAATAAAATATTTTTATTATTATAGTCGTTCTTGCAAGGACATAAGAATTATATTATAAAAATTATTGGATTTTTTGGTTTTGGATTTTTCATTGGATCCGGACTCGTGTGTAATTTTTTGCAAATTGGAAGGTAAAAAGTATGTCAAAATAGTGTATCATGATTTTCTTACAATAGGTATATAGAAGCTAAGAAAGACATAATAAAAATAATTTTATCTAGCTCTTTATACAAATTATAATTTACTAACTACAAAATTGTTGAAGATAAGAACATATATATGCAATATTTTATAAATTGTACTATACAAGAGGCCATTGTAGCGCAGACGGACAGCTACTGTCTGTTAGAGTCTTACAAGAAACATGATTGCTGAGTACGGCGTTGAGTTCCGCCACTCTCACGCAATGTCTCAAATTCTGGAGGAAAGTGGAGAAAATATCTTAATGCTATGTTCTCTATAACCACCTTGTTATGCCTGAAAAATTATGAAGTTACTTTTTATGTTTTTTGCTTCAGCTTCACGCTGTATCCCGCAAAAACCAGGGTAGTAACTCAGTGTTAAGATACTCCGTCCTTTTTTACGTAGTAGTAATCGAACCCACAACCTGTCTGTCACACGCTGGTGCCTCTGCGCCACGACAAATTTATATAAAATTGTTCATATTAATTGAGCAGAAATCAATAGACCTTTGGAAATTGTAGAATTAAAATTATTTAAAAACATTATAATATAATTAACTAAATGACGTCATAAGTTATTCGCTAATATTATTAAATACGATAACAGCTACGTGCCTAATGACATAATATTTATTAAAATGTATCAAATTTTATAGATTTAATGGCACGATAAAAAGTTATCAGTTTTGATAGCAATTAACTGGAGTTTATTTTATTTAAGTTTATTATACTGTTGTCTACGTAATAGAGATGAGTCGCTTATACTTAGTAGCAATCTAATTAAGTATATGAAGATAAACAAGTGTATGTAATATAGCGAGAAAATTTAAAGAAGAAAAAATGGAAGAGAAAGACTCAACTTATATCAGAGGTGTAATAACAAAGGCAACAAAGTCCAGTTAATGCAATTTACCAAAAGCGATTAACAATGCAAGTATGCTATAATTTTTTAAATGGTGTATTTCGTTAAGTATAATTTCGATTTAGTTTATTTTAATATTAAGCTATGTCGGTAAACTTGGAATCTTAAAAAATGTGATAAACTGCGAAGATGGACTTTGCCACCTTTGTTTTTATACCTCTATATGAAATATGGCTATGATGAAAGCTGAATTAGATTACAACTACGCACTTTTTAAATATTGTTTTTAGCTTCACTCTGTATCCCAATCATAACATGGTAGGCAGAGGGAAGTAGAGGACCTAGTGTATTGTCACAGCGTTCTCTTAAGATTTCCGTTCTGTATTTTCCGCCTAATTGAGGCATTGCGTGCTGAGTGGCGGAACTCAACGCCGCGCTTTGCCTTGTCACCAGAGCGAGGAAATATAAATATTTAATATTTTCATTTTTATGTAATATATTGTTATAATAGGAGCGGAAATACATTACAATTACGTATTTTTAGTATTTCACATAGTACATTACGATACAAGTGACGAGTATACGAGTATAGTATAGGTACTATTTTATAGCACTGTGTGATATAAATCCGCGTATATTAAAAAAAACCTTGAGAGGTATTAGAAGCGATTCCCGAGAAAGGTACGATTACAATTTTAAAAAACATATCAATTAATTATAAGTTTTCTTGCTCTTCTAAGGATTATCAATTAATTTAAATTATCACCTATATCTTGCCTTAATGCCAATATATTACCTTCTTCAAAACCAGTTTTTTTTAAATATTTAGCAACAAACAATATTAAAGTTTAAATTTAATGCGAGATACTTATGTATCCAAAATTGATCTTTTACCTACGCACTGAGCCTTAGCAGAGCACAATAACATGATATTAATGTTTTCGTAGTTACTTTTTTTATATTGGTATAATTCCATTAAAATCCTCATCTCAAGTATTAGATTTTATAAGTATTATTTACAGCATCGATATCTTATTTTTATCGTATTTGTTAACATTGATAACAATTGCTATCGTAAATTGAAAATACTTGGAGATGGTCTATTTACTAACAAATATACTTAGTTATTTATTTTTTAGTTTCACGCTGTATCATAGACAAAGAGAACCTAGTGTCAATAATCTCCATTCTTTTCTTGCCATTCCATTCTTTGACATTGCGCAACTCAACGCCACGATTTATTTTACTCGTTTTAGTGCGAATCAAACCCAGAACCCACTCTCGAGTTTACAATCAAAGGCTGTCCCACTGCTCCATGATGGTCTCAACTAATCTACTAGTTAATATTAGAATTTATTAACCTATTTAGAGCTTCGAAGTATTATTTTTAACAAATATTTGAAATAAAAAATGTAACCTTGACATAGTTAGGAAATTACGACATAACATATTTTACACGGAAATGACAATGGCGAGTTTAATTGTCACCTTTCTAACACGAATATACGTGAGCAAACGCTTTATAAATATAATATAAACATATATAAAAGATTACGCATCTACTGACCTCGATATCCGGTAGTTCTCGACTTAGCAGTATCTTTGCCATATTGGAATCAACAGATAAATTATAACTTTATTGATTTATTTTTATTTTTTATTATTATTATTTTCGTGATACGTACTCGTAGTGGACTGCTCACTGGCAGTGCTACACTTACGACTGATCACAGAGCTCTCAAGATTCGTATTCACCCCTTTATCTTTGTTTATGTGACAAATATAAAATGAACCGTGTTTTTTGTATGTATGTATTTACGCAGTAAGTTCTTTATATGTTGTTAGTTAGTGGCCATGAACGCATTTAGTTTAAATTTTGATAGTAAAAAAATAAAACATGTTTTTTTTACTATATTATTGGAATGTTTAGACAAATGACAGGCCATTGTGGTGCAGTGGAACATTGTTCGATTGTACACGGTAATGTCGTGGGTACGATTATCATTCATGGAATTTCATATTTCAAATATTTTCGTATCCGCGCTCTGGCAAGAAGTGTGGCGTTGAGTTTCGCCACTCAAAGCGCAAGGTTTCGATTTTGGGTGAAAAGTGGGCAACTTAAATTGGGTCCACTGCGTGTTTGAAAATCTTTCTGAAGATGAACAAATTTTGTTTTCATTTTTTATAGACTTTCTGTAATACTGTTATTACTTCAATATATGAATTGATGAAGGTAATTGTTGCAATTTGAATTTTAAGAAAATCGACTTTTGATCGAAATCGATAATTTGCATTGAAATATTAAATATGGTGTTTAATAAGGTTAATTGATTTTTTTTATATAAAAAGATATTTGAATTATTACAATGTATTTTTACATTACATACAACTTATTATTGTATATAAAACTGAACATGTATTTATTTATTGGAATGAAAGTTAGAATATTTTTAGAAGAAATTTTTCCTGATAAGATACTAAAAAAATTATAAGGTTTTTATTTTCGTGAATTTATTTAATTTTAATACAAGCATATTAAAAGTAAATAAGTGCACGATAAATATTGCTTGATAAAGGTCTAATCTTCATTGGATCTTTATTGGTTTTAGAGAAAAATATTTTTCCTATTGACCAGTATCTAACTACCCACATCTATGATATAATAATTAAAATATATATTTGTCATAACGGCCCTTCTCACCATCATCTCGTTAAATCAAATTTACACTTATTATAAGTATATATAGTTATAAATTTATTTCTTGTACACTTTTAAATGTTTCAAATGTCTATTTAATTGTAATGTTTTCATATTTACATTTTTTCAAGCAATAAGCAATATAAGCTATATTACGCAGTCGCTATGACGTCTAATATGTGAATAATCAAAACTTTATTATTCTGTTATAAGTGCAATTTTTTTTTTTAACTTCTCACTGTATCCCGCATATAGCAGGGTAGGCAGAGGGAACCTGAGAACCTAGTGTTAAGACACTCCGTTCTCTTACAACAATTCCGTTCCCCATTTTACAGCACAGGAAAAGCGTGAAGCTGCTTGATATGTTTGTATCAAGGTAGTCAGAGAGACACTTCGATCTCCACATTCCGCTCGCAATTTAAACATTGCGTGATGATGATGGAAGAACTAAACGCAGCATTTTTTCTTACCAGTAGAGCAAGCACAAAAACTTGCGACAAAGTATTCGTATCGTTATCGAAAGAATTTTTATGGGAATTGAAAAGCGCTCTTACCGTGCGTAAGAGGAACTAAGGTTTTCCCATACAAAATGTTTTCCATAACGATCCGTATACTTTGTCACAAGATTTCGTGCTAGCCCTACAGAGCAGGGAAATGAAAATATTTTATATAATGCACTCCCTCATATGGGGACAAAACTTTTACAATTAACCACTGTCCCACTATGACACGTTGGTCTTTTTAGTTGTCTCAAATTCAAAATATATAATTAAAAAACATAATAATATATCTATTAAAGGAACATTATAAATAAAACACAACACTTGAACAGTTAATATAAATATATTTCGAATTATTCAGAGGCTCCACAATATTTGGAAGAATTACTTGACAGCGTTGAACGTCGTTCGTCGTTATTAAAAAGCTGTTATCAAATAAAGCGGTTACAAATTGTATTAGTTACGACATAACAGTAAAAGCCGACATCAATATACGTCTACACTGACGCGAATAATTTGGACTAAATGTATGCGCTAACATACCAAGCATTAATTAAACAACTAATTAAACATATTCAATAACATGATAATGGTATAACAAAATATGATGTATATTTAATTAAACGAATTGTCGAATACTATTTCATTTTGGCCATTTAATATACCACAGATAAGAAATAACGTTTAAAAAACTAACAATACATTTTTATTGAGTGCAACACTTTCCATGTGATATTTTTTTGATCATAATATTTAAAACTGTTCTTATATAACATTATTTTGAAAGATTCATAGAAAAATATGGTCGATATTATGTAATTTAGTGACATACATAGGTACCAGTTAGCGCACAGGTGAAGAGGAAAAATATTCATAGATTTAAATTAATAATTCCTTTATTTACGATAGCAAATACATTTTTAACTAATACAAAATGCGTTCGAGGCGCCATATTAAATGATTCTAGTTATATAAAAATGCAACACCACGTTACATGGCGCGTAACTTATTTTAGTTAATACTAGACATATTGTTATTTACATGCTGTTTCTTCTAAATATTTGCATCTGAACAATACATTAAAACCTTATATCTATACCTATTTGTGCAATTGTTGATGCTTTGAAAGAATCGAAGCTGATACAAGTCTATTTCGAAATGGTAAAAATCATAAATTGTCTATGGCATCGGTAGTTTTTATTGAATTAAAACAAGCAATAACAATTGCACGTTACTTAAACGCAATTTTACGTGTACTAACTTTTATATCTTATTTTAGGAGTGGATTTAGACAATAATTAACTTACGAAGCTATAGCTTTAAATCGTATAGTTGACATAAAAAATTGTATAATCCATCGCATAATATATAATTAATATTTAAAAAAAGAAAATAAAAACGCAGAGGCCGCGGCAACAGTCAATTAAAGCCTAAACCCATTATCACGAAAAATATCTCCCAAAAGACTAAGTATAAATGATCAAATAAAAGGGGCAACATTTTTAAATCGCGAACTTTAAAAATCATGACCTCTTTAATTGATCCGGTTAATAATGCTTAATGTAATAATTGTGCGGCATTTACACTTTCCACAATAGCGACAATATATAAAACGGACAATTATAAAATAAATCATGTTTTATTTATTAAAAAAAAAATCAGATAAAATTTTACAATTAAAAAAAAAAGATTACAATTAATGTACTCTGGGAATATAATTTTTACGGAATAACCAAAATTTAGTTATATTTACAGAATATTAATAATGTAGGCATTTATTGCATAGTAATTAGCTAGCTTCGATATGTATCTAACTTTACGCCGTGAACTTGCGCGTAGATTTAGGCTGGATGTTGACTTAAACCTAACGTCAGCTGACTTACTCGATTAGTACTTTGTGCCTCTTCATTACATTTATATTTAAACCAAATCAAATCCCGAAACCTATCGCGATATTAAACAGTAAAAAACCTTACACTACCATAATAATTTTAACATGACATTTTTTTTTGTTTATGCATTCTGTGAGTTTGGAATACATATTACACGCAAAGTTAAACATTAATAACACTTTAGCGAATACTGCGCATGTACTTATAGACACCTACAATGAAATACAACAATGGGAACAAAAATAAGCAATAATAAATCGAAAAATATAATCTCTGTTTAAACACAAAAAATTTAACAATTCCACATTCACCGACGCTGTTTAAAGAATTTCTAATATTAACTCTAATACGTCGAACAAAACAAAATGGCGTCCGGTAGAAGCAACAATGTAGGAATGTTTGTAATAAGATCGCATTAGAAAAAGCACCCAAATACAAGTTTCCTTACTCACATCACTCGGCCATAGACAAGCAACAACTGTCAAATGTCAATGTCATTCCACATAATAAAAGAGCGTTGACATGTCATAGGCACGCACGCGACAGAGAAATAGTTGCCAGTAAGAATTTGAAGTAAAAATTATTACTAGCAACTTATTTTGTTATTGTTCCTATTGTATGGTTATTGGTGGTAGAGACGGATCGTTAAAGTGCTTGATTATAGCTTTGCTGTTACACTGCCTACGACTCGCGTCCGCTATCTGAAATGTTTAGAAACAAATATAAAGTTAGTGATGACTTTTACAATTTTTACTTTAAATAACCTCCTTATTAGGTAATATCAAATCAAGTAAAAAAATATTATTTTATTTAACTAACAATAATAAAAAATCTTATACCTGCCATTATTTACACATCATAAAGAATACATTAAAAACCATGTTATCTTAATTAATATATATGAATAGAATAACTAAATTTAATACGACCATAGAGACAAAGTGTCTATTTATAAAAATAAAAGGCAGAAAAAAAGAAAGATAATCTCTGTTAAGGTCATAAAAAGCAAATGTAAAATAGTTATTACATACGTTATTGTCGATTTTACAACATCAGACACTTCGACGGTTTCTTGGGCGGCTGCACGGGGCACAACACCGCGCGTATTGCCTCGTCGAATACCGTCTTGAGGCCCTTCTGTGTGAGCGCCGAGCACTCTAGGTACTTGACCGCCCCGATTTCTTTCGCCATGCTTAGGCCCTGAGAAGGTAATAGAATAATACAAGAGGTCTAGTTAGTAGGAGGTACGTTATGGTCCATTAATGCTCATATGCTCGCATTGAAATTATTATGTAATTACTACAACAGTATTAGAAGCTGCTCCGCTCTAGCAAGACAATGCGCGGGGTTAAGTTCTGCCACTTAACAAGGAATGTCTTGAATTCATGCGGAAAGAAGCCAACCTAACCTGCGGGATAAAGCGTGAAGCTGTTCTTTGTTTTTTTTTACAATATTTTTGTTAGAACTATTTTTCCCACGCCTTATTTACCCAAATTTACCCAAAGATTTTTTTATTAATTATTATTAAAATTACGAAAACAAACCTTATTATGACTAGTCATGCTAGAGCTAGCTCCACTAGCAATTTATCGATTAATTAAATTTCCACATGTACATTAAACACACAAGCGTGCGACTGTAAACGCGACAGGTTGTGGGTTCGATTCTCACTCCAGGAAATGTAAAATTTAGTATTTTCATTTCTTGGGTTTGGTAACAAGGCAAAGCGCGGCGTTAAGTTCCGCCACTTAACACGCAACGCCTCAATTCGGCGGAAAGTGGGGAACGGGATTGTTGAAAGAGAATGGAGTGTCTTAACCACTAGGTTCTCTGGTTCCCTCTGCCTACCCTGCTACATGCGGGTTACAGCGTGAAGTTAAAAAAAAAACATTAAACGTGTGAATTAATAAATAAGCAAAGCATTATATATTAGATTAACATTACACAGTCATTAATATAATTGCTATAAAGAATATTTTTCCCAAAACGTATCATTTGTACACCTAATGTGTTAATATTATTAAAAATGAAATAAATTCTACTACTATTATAAATGGAAAAGTTTGTGGGAAAGTATGAATGGATGTTTGTCTTGCAAAAACTGCTGAACGAATTTAGATAAAACATCACAACAATACAGCTTATGCATCAAAAACAACATAGGCCATAATTTATAAAGATCTCATGTAATTTGGCATAGTATAACGTTGGGTTTCACTACTCAAAACGCAAAGCGTCAATTCGGTGGAAAGTAGGGAACGGAAATGTTAAAAGAGTATCGGAGTGCCTTAACGTTAGGCTCTCTGGTTCCCTTTATCGACACTGATATGTGCGGGATACAGCTTGAAGCTAAAGAAAGATAATTAACACAAATCAAAATCAAAATATTCTTTATTCAAATAGGAATCGTGAATCGTCAATTTACAAGAAGGCAGTTCTGCTGAGATTAAGAAATAATTTAAATAATACATACTTGTGGATAAGTGATGGGTGCAAGTTTCTTCTCCTTCAACTTCTCAATGGTATCCTTGTCTTCACGAAGATCTAACTTTGTTCCGACGAGGATAATAGGTGTGGACGGGCAGTGATGTCGGACTTCGGGGTACCACTGAAAAAATACACAATTATTTTCAACTATATTATATCAATATTTTTGTCGTACGCCTTACTAGCAACGCCTGTCGTGGCGCAGACGCACAAGCGTGTAACTGTAAACGCGAGAGGTTTTGGGTTCGATTCCCACGCCAGGAAATGAGAATTTTAAATATTTAGTATTTTCATTCCCTCGCTCTGGTAAACAAGGCAAAGTGCGGCGTTGAGTTCCGCCGCCGCATTCGGCGGAAAGTGGGAAACAGAAATGTTAAAAAGAGAACGAGGTGTTTTAACACTAGGTTCTCTTTTTCCCTCTGCCTACCCTGCTAGGTACGAGAAACAGTGTGAAGCTTAAAAATATATATATTTTATCAATATTTTTGCTTTACGCCTTTACCTAGCTGTTAAAACCTAAAATCCGATTTTGTTTCGTTTTCGTAAGAATTTGAAATGATAGCTAGTTTCGCCTGTACGTTATCTGTCAATACTCAGTAACGCAAGCGTTTTATGTATATTATTGTTTAAATAATAAAAATATCAAAAATTTAAATAGTTTATACTTATTAAAAGTTTAAATACCTATGTACCGTTAAGATTCATAACATGGCCGTTATAGCGCGACGAGCTTAATTTAGAGGCGTATATTCGCTTCGCTTCGCTTTAAATTTTGAAACTATTACATGCAAAGACGGCATCCAATACAATTTTTATATCATTTAAACTCACAAAGTCGTTCACAAGTGTTATGTACTTATCAAATATTGACCTAAATGATTTGCGTACAGATTTCTTCAACTTGTCAGGGACGAAACTATTACACTAAATTAAAATAAATGTCGGCCGCAATAGACACTGCACCTAATTGCTATGCAAAATATGCGTATACCAATATGTTTCTAAATATATATCCAGTTATAATAATTTAATTTCCTTGGCCTAATATGACCGGGCGCGGCTTTTGATTCTGATTAAACAATAGAATAGAATAGAACAAAATATTTCATACCTTCGCGCGAACGTTCTCAAAGGAAGCAGGGTTGACGAGTGAGAAGCATATGAGGAACACGTCAGTCTGTGGGTAGGAGAGGGGTCGCAGCCGGTCGTAGTCTTCCTGGCCCGCCGTATCCCATAACCCCAGGTTGATAGGCTTTCCATCTACCATTACATTCGCTGAATAGTTATCGAATCTGAAATAATAAAAATTATTACATTATACACTTATTTCATACGATTTGTAAAATAATTAAAAGACTGTCGTGGTGTAAAGGCACAAGCTTGTGACTTTAAACACGGTTCGATTCCCACTCTAGGAAATGAAAATATTAAAAAATATTTAATATTTTCATTTCCGCGCTCTGTTAACAATGCAGAGCGCGGCGTTGAGTTTCACCACTGCTGCCACTCAGCACGCAATGCCTTTATTCGGCGGTAAGTAGAGAACAGAAAATGTTAAAAGAGAACGGAGTATCTTAACACTAAGTTCTCTAGTTCCTGGTTCTGGTTAGACGCAGCGTGAAGCTATAAACAAATCATACTCCAATTGAGTTCGCGAGTTCTCTTGGTCTCCGCCACTTAACGTGCAAATTTCTTTAAAACAGCAGAAAAAGGAGTGTCTTGACACTTTCTCTTCTCGCCTATACTACAATTTGACTAATGTGACAAACGTGTGAAGATGAAAAAATACACATATGTTAGGGGTGCACAAAAAAAAAATGTTACAACTTCGCTTCCCTTATCGCATTTTATCTAACTAACAGGAAAACATCTATACATTTCGAATCGACGTTATTTAACTTTGCCAGAAACTAATATAATAATGTAACTGAATCTTCTTAGAATTAATAATATCTCAGCATTTTACTACGTACCCAAATATTTATTCGATTTCAAACGAGTGACCTACTTTCATTGTAACAGGAACTAGCAGTATTGTTTATGTACAGTAATTCAAAACCGATATACCTATCTCGTAAATGGATAATAAAAATATAATATATGAACAAATTTAATACTTCCGTCATGATTAAGGTTTCTCAAAGCAACAGGTGCTACCGTTCTCGGAAACTATCGTCACAGGATCGTAATTTCAAGGCATTATATGACTAAGAAGTAAGAAATAATAATATTTCATTGCATGTAAACTAAACGAGTTTTGCACGGAAACCGATGTGAAGCGTGATCTAACACGTACTTAGGCATGGTACGTAAAAATATTAAATATAATTATTTAACGTTTTGCGAGGTTTATAAATTACGGAATTATGTAAACAAAAGTTTTAAGAATTATTCTAAAGATTTCCTTTTGTTACCTCCGATGAGTCACCATAAATATAAAAACAAAGGAAGTGTTCTTAGTAAACGCCAATTTATACATTTAAATATATTCATTGCAAAGTATTTCTTTTAGTTAGTAAAGATAGAAACAACGTTGACTATATACTTCGGATATAGATGTCCATTGTCCGTACTATAAAATGTAGTAGGTACTTACATAATAAGGAAAGTGAAGTTATTTATACTTTTTAAATTTAAGAAATCGTGTGTTGAATGGCGGAACTCAACGCCACATGCTCTCTTACCAAATGGAGCAGAAACGAAAATAATTTAAACCATTTCCCTGAGTTTTCATTGAAGATGCTGTCAGGAGCTGCCACACTACGCCATGATGGCCTTATGGATAGTAACAAACGCATTTTCCTAAAACTCACATGTGTATCACATTCTCCGCCATCAACTTTTTTCATAAAATGTAAATAAAATATATTTGTTTTTAAGTTATATTTAATAATTTATGTTGAGATATGATTAATTACTTTACTTTGACGCATTTTTCAGAGAAATTATGAGGATTTTTATGTGTCAGTCATACACAACTTAACATAGAACTCGTGACTGACAGCACTGAATGGCAAGTTAAAGTACGTACTTAGTATCAGTCATAAGCTGATTATGACTGACAAGGTGGTCAATGTGTTAAGTTTATACCACTATCAGTATTTTTTTAAAAATTAGAGTTGATTTGTATTAACATCCTCGTTAAAAAGTAAGTCACGTAAAAGAAAATACTTACACTGTTGGTATATACTCTCCAGGGAAGGCATTCGTCGTGTAACTGATGAGCAGACATGTTTTACCGACGGCACTGTGAACAAAGAAATATTTTCTTAATGAAATTTTTCTTATATTTTTTACATATATAAGTAATATATTTTTAGCTTCACGCTGTATCTCGCATATAACAAGGTAGGCAGAGGGAAACTGAGAATCTAGTGTCAAGACACTCCGTTCTGTCTTAACAATTCCGTTCCCCACTTTCCGTCGAATCAAGGCATCGCGTGCTGAGTGGCGGAACTCAACGCCGCGCTTAATAAATAAATATAGGTATTATAAACTGAATTGGTTTAGTTCACATGGCGTTTCAAGTATAATGAAATTGTATTTTGTATAAGTTACATTTTAGTAGTTTAGTTCAGTTCTTAAATTATAGCGTTCCGAACGTGAAAATTAAGCACAAATCACATCACATTTAATGGATATATCGATATAATAAATCGAGCAACAATTTTTATCATCAGATTTTGGTTCAAACCAAGTATAATTAAAAATTAAATATTAACAATAATAAATCTAAGATACGTCGAAATTTCAACACTAATTTTCTTTTTATATATACTTACTCATATTACAATGGTAATAATATTGAGCGGCATTTGTGTGCCTTATCTATACGAAACACCTAATCTGTCGAGTTATATATGTTTTAAATATGAAAATGAAATGATTCATTATAAGTATATTAAAACAACATTTATCCACCGTGCTTGCAGTGCAAGGAATGACTAAGTTAAACACGTTTATTTAGGTAACTTAATATTACATGCACACCTATGCTTAACTTCGCTGGGAACAAAGCGTGTCTACACATAACGTACAAAGTCATATAGCATGAACAGATTAATGAATATATATCGCTTAAAGTATGGAAATAATATAAGATTTAAATTGTACAGTGATTTTATTACTTTTGTCCATTTAGTAATATTTTTTAAAACTTCAAAAAAGGAACCCAACTTTTTTAAAACTTCAAAAAAGGTTCCCAATTCGACTGTATTTTTTATGTTTTGTCGCATAACTGTTTACTGGATGAATCAATTTTGATGATTCTTTTTTTATATGATAGCTAGTGCTACTGATATGGTCACATTTAAATTTAGTTAAAATCCAACGAGTAGTTTCTGAGTTATTAGTAATAATTCTAGTTTTTAGAGCATTTTATTTATTACCCGACTGTCAGAGGAGGGTTATGTTTTTCGCGCGTATCATGTATTTTTGTAATATTCTTTATTACCTCCATATCTTCCAAACCCCTGGACCGAATTATATAATTAAATTGACTTTAGATAGGTATTGATACTCCAAGTGTTCTTAGATATGTGACGTCATTCTTAATTCAATATGGTATCCTCTAGAGGCAATTACGTCATGAATAAAAACAAAAAAATCGTTGATGGATACCGTGTGGGTTACCAAATGAAAGGACTTAATTAGCACATTTACAAATATATAATATATAGCTTTTATAGTTTACTTTATTTGTATTTGCTTCCTAAATTTGAAGAATTGGTTCACTCTGGTTTCTTGTTTTTTTTTGTTTCGTTTTATTTTTTGTTAAATATATCTAACAATATTACAACGTAGATTTACAAGGGGCGAGGACGCCCTTGGGAACTAGGACGACCTAAAAAAAATAAAGCTTGAGCACGCCTCAGATCCTTAACATGAAGGATGTTTTAAGTTCAACATAACCTCTTTAGATAAATGAGCACCCTACAGGTTTACGAGGAGCTATAAATTTAAGAAATGTTCGACTTCTGCTATCTTAGAATGTTCTCTGTTAATCTCATTCATTGTCAAGTAGCATTACATAAATGGTATTGGTGAATTTTTAACGATTTTTAGTGTGATAATTACAAATAAAACGATTTTTTTTTTCAAAATTTTTATAATAAAATATTTTAAAGTCTAGATTATACTACCTCTCGAAAATCCATCTTTACTTGTAAGAAATTCTAAGTTTTAATTAAAATGACATCTTATTACTACGTAAGGTATTTAAACATGATTAGCTCGTTTTGAACATGGTTCTGACATTTGACAAACTTTAAAGAGCTATTTGACTTTTTTAATTAAAAAATGTAATGAGAAAATGTTTTGTAAAAAGTTTCTCTCAAGTTACAAGAGCCAAAAGATTATTAAGTTTGTTTCTGGGAATATAAATATTGCCAAAAAGTGTTATTCAAATTATTTTATCACTGTTTTTGTTTTATGATCCCTGTTTTATTTTAGCTTTACGTTGTATCCCGCACATAGCAGGGTAGACAGAGGGAACCAGAGAACCTAGAGAGTAAAGTCACTCCGTTCTCTTTTTAACATTTCCATTCCCCACATTCCACCAAGTTAAAGTACTGCGTGCTCAGTGGCGGAACTCAACGCCACACTTTGCCTTGTATATAATATCTTCATTTCCTAGCATGGGATCAAACCCACAACCTGTCGCGTTTGCAGTCACACGCTTATGCCACTGCGCCACGACAGGCCCCTATTTTTTTCTATCCTAATGAATTATTACACTACACTGATAATAGATATAAATAAATAGTATTGCTAATAACTTACATTATTATTGTTCCTTTTTTTTTAATTCAAAACGCAATATAGATAAAATAAATACAGTTCTTGTATTCAAAAAAACTGTACCGTGAACCTTTGAAACAAACACACAAATTGAAAAAGTGTGTACACCTACTAAGCGGATAGGTGTCGCATTCGATATACCGGTGTGGATCATAAAAAACGCGGCCTGAATTTAACTGCAAATATAAATCACACCTGTGACCTGAATATCTAGCGCAGTTTTCAATTTATATACATATTTAAATATGTATGCAAAAAAGTGTTTGATATGTTAATATGGATACAAATATCCTTTTTTTTAGCTTCACGTTGTATCCCGCATAAGTAGCATACGTAAGCAGAGGGCATTTGAGAACCTGGTGTTAAGACACTCCGTTCTTTTTCAACAATCCCGTTCCCAATACGTAAAATATTGATAGCTAAAAATATTTATGTATATATTTTGTGTTGTAATCACACCCAATCAAAACAACATAATGAAATAATACATACATTTATTGTACTGTTTTAGTTCTAAATATAAGAAAAGTCATATATTTATTTCTATAAGACATTTCAAAGTACACTATAAATTCATAATACAATAGAAACGCAAAACGTTTATTGTGTGGCGAATAGAATTCTACTTTAAAAGTGCGAATAGAATTCTACTTTAAATCTTGAATAGAAGTTTACTTTAAAAGTGATATAAATTCTTAGTCGTGGCTAGCAATGCAAGTAAAGTATACATAATATATTGTAGTCTGGAGGTCAGAGTGCAACTTTAATCGGCGACCTGCTACAAAAAGTATTATAGCTCTTGTATCTATTGTTATAAATGTCACGTACATACGAGTACTCAACCCTCGTATCACGAGTACGACATCCTGCGAGATATTCCAATTAGGGCTGGCTCGGGAGTTGAGCACTTTCATTTCATTTTAATAGGTCACGATAAAAACAGCAGTTGGTAATTATTTTAATAACTCCGAGCGCAACGGGTACAAATTAAATTAATTGTATTAACAATAATTGAAATTATAACAAAAAAGAAATCCGATTTAAAATAAAATGCGCTTAAAAGTAATATTATTACGAATAACTCATAAACTACTTGTCAAATCTTAATTAATTTTAATGGGTCAAATCGAAAGCACTAGCTAACATGTAAAAAAAGAATCTATATATAAATACGTGAAGCAAAAACTTGGATCCCTTTATACGAAAAATACGTGGACGGAGGAGCATGAAACTTGGTACACTTATAGTTTATAAACCGAAGGAGCGTAGAATAATATATTTTTTTTAAATTAATGTATAAAAAGTACATTAAATTAATAAAATAAATGTTACACATATGGTTTGACATTCATGTTTATATAAAGTGACATACATACATACATTGCCAAAGACAACGCGTTGTTAACGCGCCAACGGGGACACTAGTTATCAAAAATTTTTCATCCAATAGTTATGCGGTAACAAAAAAAAATATAATACAGTCAAAGGTTCTCAACCTCCGCCTTTTTTTTTTGAAGTCGGTAAAAAAAAGAATGTTCTCAAAATTGTTCGCTACGTTCACAGAAACACATAATTACTACTGTTCTTTTATACGTTAAAACATCTCAGAATGTTAATACGTAGTTGCGATAGCGCAATTTTTTTGTTATACCTATTACTATCATGATTTTTTGTTGCAAAGTTTGAACGTACATGATATTTATCCAACCAACATAGTAAATTAAATTAGTAGCTTCACGCTTTATTCCGCATAAAAAGCAATATGAAGCAATATGAGAGAAACTAGCTTAAAGACTCTGTGTATACCACTTTCCGTCCGAATTAGAAACACTGTGCGTTGAGTGGCGGAACTCAACGCTACAATTTGTCTTATCGTACATACATACTTCACGATGTATCCCGCATATAGCACGGTAGCAGAGGGAACCTAGTGTTAAGACACTCCGTTTCCCACTATCCGCCGAATTGAGGCTTTTGAATTAGGGATTTTGTGCTGAGTGGCGGAACTTAACGCCGCGCTTTGCCTTGTTACCAAACCTAGGAAAAAAATCCATTTCCTGGACATTTCTCTTACCGTAGTAAAAAAATGAAAATAATCAAATATTATCATTCACCGGAGTATGAATCGAACCCACAACCAATCACATTTACAATTAAACGCCGTCACTGCACTACAATAGCGTCATAATAAATATAAACTAAAATAAACTCAATTATATTCGGTATATAAATTTAATATAACTTCAGGATTATTTCCATTACAGTATATTTTACGGGCAACCCTAATAAAGATCTTGCAATAAAGGATCGTCGATTGCCCACATAACCCACGAGTCGACGCATACCTACGTCTCGATATTATAACGATTCGTTTAATACAACAGTATTATCGATTTCAATACGAAAAAAGTAATCAAAGGGTTAAAAAATAATAATTTTAACCGATTTTCAAAATATGAGGATATTATAATTCGAATGTATTTTTTTGTGTGTTACCACTTAACCTCTTGCTGTGTGAACCAATTTCGATGATTCATTTTTTTTATATAATAGCTGCTGCTTCTAATGTAGTCCTATTTAGATTAAGTTAAGATCTAACGTAATATGTAATTTAGTATTTTATTTTTAATATAGTTATTTTATTTCATTTTATTTGAAGTCCTTTTTTTTTTTAAACTAAAATTAATTGTATGTATACTAATTAAACAGGTTCCATGTGCGTGTAAGAATTCTGTTGATAGATAAGGCCCGGTTATACTGTTATCGCTATTGTATAATGTATTATATATACAGCCATATGTGTATATATCTAATGTACTGAATAAGTAGATATATAAGTACACTATAACGTAGACAGAAAGAAAAGAGAGAGAAAACTCAAAACATTCCTCCAGAACTCGAGATATAACGCGTTGGCCGTTCTTAACGCCGCCCCTCCTTATTATTAATGGCGAGCAAGTTAAGAAATAAAATAATTTACATATATTCTTCCCCTCGGGTAGGAATCGAACCTAAAACCAATCGCGTTTACAGTCAGACGGATCCACTACGCCATGATGGCCTATGTTAATATATAAGTATAAATATAAAGCCAAAGAAAAGAATGACTGAAGCTATTGAATTGAATGTAGTATGGATATAATATATGTTTTTATAACAACACAACACACATGTGTATAAAATGATCTTTAATGATTTCAAGGTAAATTCCTCTTCATAGTTCATAACTACGTCTAGATTATACATACATTCTTATACGTACGTTTTATAATATAAATAAAAAAATGATTATATAAAAATATAAATAGTTTATCATATTTTTTTTATTTGTAAAGCATAAGAGAAATCCCCAACATGTTAGATAAAATTGATAAAAACGTAAAAAAAAACATTAACCACATCTAAATCTTGTCACGAAATCTCAAATCTCAACACTATTCGGCTTGTATATGTATATATGTTTATTCTTGAGGCCTGTCGTGGCGCAGAGGCACAAAGCGTCCGACTGTAACCGTGATAGGTTATGGGATCGGTTCCCAGTACAGGAAATGAAAATATTAATATATAAAATTTAGTATTTTCATTTCCTAGCACTGGTAACTCGGCACGCAATGCCTCAATTCGGCGGAAAGTGAGGAACGGAAACGTTAAATGAGAACGGAGTGTCTTAACACTAGGTTCTCTCGTTCCCTCTGCCTACCCTACTGTGTGCGGGATACAGCGTGAAGCTAAAAAATATCTACTTAGTATTACATATTCAAAACACACTATGGTATACGTGTTACAGCATATTTCAAAATACATTCATAACATGAACAGGACGGGACAAAAGGGCTGTCGCGAAATCGCTACGCGGGAGAGTTGCGCGTGAGTTAAAAATAACGTGGTACTGTAAAGCTATTACTAATGTATGCAGTCATTCATCGTTACGTTGTCATGAATACGTCAAATTAATTAATTTTTAACCAACTTGAAAAAAGGAAAAAGTTATCAATTCGACTGTTTTTCTAAGTGAGTTATCGCATAACTTTTTACTGAACCAATTTCAATAATTCTTTTTATGTGATAGCTAGTGATTCTGATATCTCATTTAAATATATTTTTTTAAACACAAAATATTTGTCTCTATTTTCTTTAAATAAAGCTTATTATTTAGAGAACCCAGCGTCAAGACATTTCATTTTTCACTTTTCGCCCAAATTAGAGACATTTGGTGTGTCAGAATTCGAGTAACGGAATTTGATGTTTTATCATACCAGAGAACTGAAATGAAAATATTTTAATATAATTATTCCCCAGTGAGAATCGAACCCAAAACTAACCGCGTTTAGATTAAAACACTGCCGCGCCACTATGTGATTTACGACGTGCCTTTTGTCTTTACATTTACTCTGATTAATAAATAAATAAGAAAAAAAAACTATACCAGCCTTTTACAGATAACATACAATATATCTAATTGCAACAACGTTAAACAGCCAGTTCTTTGAGAACTACTCAGATGTACAAGACAATATAGGAAGTTTTGTAGAGTCCGACCGACCGAGTTCATAGCACTATTCTAGTTCAGGGCTTTGTAGATACACCGCTATGCCATATAATCGAAGCGAGGAATCACGCCATTCCATCACAACATTGTTATAAAGATAGCATCGCTACTTTTTACTTGAAAATTCATGCTACTCGTTTAAAATATAAATAGTAATAATATTTTACTAAACTAAGTTATATTTTGCTCTGTTTTTCTTTATAAACCACTAAAAAGTTAAATTATTACGAATAACTCACAAACTTCTTGTCAGATATTAACTAAATCTTAATTCAAATCAGGAGCACTAGCTATCATATAGAAGAAGTCAACAAATTTGTTCACCCAGTACAAAGTTGTGTTAAGCACGTTAAGTTGAATTAAGACCTTGAAGTCTTTTTAAAGTTAATAATTTTCTATTCCTTATTCGTTCATTTATATTGTTATAATAACAATTTGTAGATATACGTATTAGGAAAATAGAATTACAATTTAAAACAACGCATTCAAGTACATTTATAATCTTCATACTGTTCAATGCTTCCGCTATTAAGTCTACGTCATTCTAAAACTCGTTTTATTACGTTAGAGCACAGTCTTACAACATTGCTTCTTGTAAAGAAACTAAAACAATAGTTAATTCAGGGCGTTCTCAAGAGAATTTAAAAGATTGAAACCTCTTACTACTATTATTACGAAAATTACGCGGACGGAGGAGCATGAAATTTGGCACACTTATAGTTTATATAGAGAAGGAGTGCAGAATGCAATTTTTTTTTAAATAATGCATAAAAAGTATATTAAATTAACAAAATAAATGTTACACACACTGCCATGGTTTAACATCCATGTTTATATAAAGTGACATATAAGTGCAAGACAACGCGTTGTTACCGCGTCAACGGGGACACTAGTATTACGAGTAAATTATTTTGTTAATTAGTTTTATATAATTTTAAATTCAACGTCGGGATTTATAATTTCAAAATAGGATGAAATATGATGACTAAACGCCAGACATCCAGACACAGACGACAAGCAAAGGATGCCCAGTAATCTTTCTCATTAATGAGACTTAATTAAAGTCATTTACGTACCACTGATAATGCGTTCATTTACCACAGTTTTATCGCAATAATATAAAATAATATAGCTGTCATTAGTTTAGCATAATTAAATAGGTGGAAAAAACATAAAAGATACGTTTTATTGGAGTAATAATTCATTTAATTTGTTATTTTTTTTATAATTTTCTGGTTTTAACATAGCAGGATTTTTAGGACATATACGTTTCAACCTTTGAAAATAATTAGTAATCCGAATTTAAGGAAAATAATACAAAAAGCCTAATAAGGTGTAGTTTATGTTTTAAGCTAACATTTTATGACATGACAAAATTTTACATATTACTCACTGTGTTCTCATATTGCCAATTCTGAACACAAAACACCTTTATTACAAATAATAATCGTTCCCACAAATATTTAAGGCTACAATACACGACGTAGCACAATATCTAGAATAGTTATTATCTTTATGAAAGAATCTATATTATAACATATTTTTCACATCTTATGAAATAATAACTTTACTATGACAACACTAGCCTTCTCTATGACATTTTTTTTCTTTTTACCTTCACGCTGCATTTTAGTGTTCGTTCTCTTTTTAACACTTCCGTTCCCTACTTTTGGCCGAACTGAGGCGTTGCGTGCTGAGTGGCGGAACTCAACGCCGCGCTTTGTCTTGTTACCGGAGCGTGGAAATAAAAATACTAAATATAAATTATTATAAATATTTAAAATTACCATTTTCTGGAGTGGGAATCGAACCTATAACCTGTCACGTTTACAGTCACAGGTCATTTTGACTATATTTTCATTAAATCATAAAAAAAAACACAAAATAAATCATATAAGGAACACACAATAGTTTTTATTTCATCAATTTAATCTAAAACTTTTACTATTATGTACGTGAACGTAATCCACTTTCGCCCCAGTCGTTTAACTAACAGCCATGAAATTGAGTACGCGGATTGCCTAGTATAGGACTAACGTATGCAATTTGTACTAGAGACGAAGGCATTAAGCTCGTTAACACCGGTTTACGGCTTTTCATTTACATTATAAATGCGATTGGTTGTGGGTTCGATTCCCACTCAGGCAAATTATTATTTAAAATGGATCAATTTCACTCCAGGAAGTGGAATTTTTCATTTCCTGGGTTTGGTAACAAGGCAAAGCGCGGCGTTAAGTTCCGTTACTCAGCCTGCAATGCCTCAATTCGGTGGAAAGTGAGGAACGGATTATACACTAGGTTCTCAGGTTCAGGCCTACCCTGATATATGCGGGATACAGCGGGAAGCTATAAAAAAATCGATGTCATTTCTCTGCCGTAAGGCAAAGCGCGGCGTTGAGTTCCGCTACTTAACATGATATTGTCAATTCAAGACATCGAATCCACGTGGAAAGCGTTGAACGGAGTGTTGACGCTAGGTTATCTCTAACTACCCTGCTATGTGAGATAAGCGAGAAGCTGCTGGTTTGTTTTTTTTTATTAAAAGTCCAAAACGATTAAGATTCTAAGAAGTGTTTTTATTAAGAATTTTTTGGTGACCGATGTTGATACGCACATTGACAAGGTAGTGAGTTGCCCTACTTAACAAGTTATGTCTCAGTAAACAGAAAATTGAGATAAAGTTGATACAATGTAAAATAAATAAATAATAATATGAAATGCGTATTTCATTTTAAATTTAAAAATAAATACTTTTTACCAGAAAGTGTTTGATTTCCTTAAAATTTTTCGACTTAGTCATTTATTTACCCCATGAACAGATCAATCGTAAGGTTTATTTTTAAAAACTTGTATTAATATTTAAAAGATTATATAGGTAAGAAGACTTATTCACCTATTCACGCCTGGTACAATAATATTGCAGGCATCTACCATACAGTCAATATCTGTATTTCACATGAAACGGAAAAGTTCTCTATTTTGTATCATAAAGCACTATACTAGGGTATCGAGACGGATCGATTCGCGAGAATGGCCTTTTGCTGTTTGCTTTATTAATAGCTCGTTGTTCGAAACGATAAACTTAAACACATATTATACCCATTCAGACAGTAGTCATAAAATGTTAATTTAAGATACCATAAGTAATTAAAATCAGATGTGCTCAAGTATTCAAAATAAAAATATTTTGAGGAATATTTATAGGTATTTAAAATATACCGCAAGTTACGAATAACTCGGACGTAGCGGAACTCAACGCCGCGTTTATACCTTGCTATCAGAGCAAGGAAATAAAAATACTAAATATTAATCATTAAAAATATTTAATATTTTCATTTTCTGCAATGGGAGTCGAACCCAAATCCTATCGCGTTTACAGTCACACGCTTGTGCCTCTGCGCCACAATTGGCCTCTATTTATTATTTCAACCGTGATTTTCTTTAATATAAAATACCGAAATCCTTTTTTTAGTTTGTTTTATTTGTGTTAGCTTACTTACAGCTTACTATTTCAAAAAAAAACAAAGGAGCCATATGCAAATATGCAGATTTGTAACCCGATAATATGCACAGAACACAAATCTCACGCTTAGTAGTTATACAGAAGTTAATAAAGAAATGCTTTTATTTAATTTCTTTTCATTTAAGCGTAATCGTATACAGAAGGAATGTCTTCCTATAGCAACCGTGTGTAATTGTGATGCCACTCAACTGTACTCGCATGAGTAATGAACGCATGCGTCATACACGTTCCCATGAACCTTGCAGTGACGGGTTTAATCGAGAACCAAACTCGATTATTCCATTTTAAGTAATTAAATTGAAGTTCTTGAGATTTGGCCGTTTTAGTTATATTTGTTTTTCATGCTTCTTGAAATCATATAAATGTAATCTACGATAAAAATATCAAGAAATATCATAACGCCTGTCGTGGCGCGGAGACAAGTGTGCGACTGTAAACGCTACAGGTTGTGGGTTCTATGGGAATGGAATGGGAGTGGGAACTCCGGGAATGAAAATTTTAAATAATATTTAGTATTTCTGGTCTGGTAACAAGGCAAAGCGCGACGTTGAGTTCCGCCACGCACGCAGTGCCTGGATGCCCGGAAAGTGTAGAACGGAATCATTGAAAGAGAACGGAGTGTCTTAACACTATGTCCTCAGGTTCCCTAGCCCTAGCCTAAAAAAAATATCTTCGTTTTTTACTATTTGTTACTTGTCGATCATAAAAATTTGTACTATCAAATTTACTGTAAACTCAGAACTTATAAAAAGAAATTCTAACTATATTCTGTAAACATACCATTCCATAATTTAAAAATTGCTTATAAAAACAACTTTATCAATATATAAATATTAAATCATTTGTTTTTAAAATTATAAAACTAACAAGCCCATCCCTACGTGTACTCTTCGACTCAGTGTTCAATTTAAATTTGATTTATTTTTATACAACAAGTCTTTCTCTGTATATGACTCAATAGTGAACGAATTGGTTTTATTAATTTCTGCAATGAGTATTTACGCATTTTCTTGCATCGGATTTTAAATGAATACGGCTAATGCCTAAACTCTATTCGGTACCTTGTTAGAGACTAAGCCTTTATTTGGTAACGAAAACTGGCAATACCCCTTTATTATGGTGATACAAACTAGCTGGCTCTTTTTAAAACATAACCATATTGAACATACTCAGTTATTAGAATATTCCTGAAAAATAACGATCATTTTTTTTATAGCCTCAAACGAATAAAAAAAAATCTTTGTTATGTAATGAAGGTTCCCTTGGAATGCCGACTTATCGCTGTTGCTCTTATAGTTTTAGTTTATATTATCATGACTTGATGATATAATACAAGCCCAAAACAGTCCTGTATAAACAAACCTAAAAAATAATCTATACAGGCTTACCACATAATACATATAAATACAACAAATAATATGTTTTTGTTTAGTTTCCAAAAATTAAAGACAGAATTTGGGAGGAAATTCCAAAAATAACTTTATTTCCTCATATAAATCTACGTGCAAATTTTGCAAATAAACAAACAAAATATCCATAACTATTTTATTACCAGAAATTATTAACAATTATGTTATGAAATCATCCATATTATTATTATAACAAAAATATGACCATGTCGAATGCTATAAAAAGTTTCGATTGTTACCGTGGCAGCCATCTCGTTGCAGTCATATCGCGCCTTCGTTTCTTATCGATTAAAGAAAGAACAATGGTCTCCGTAAACAGTGCTTGATTGTACGTATTGTATTTTTTTATGATAATTTGTTATGGAGAAATAGTATTACGTTACCATTTTTACTCTTTTTAGTGACTGATTGGAATAATAATTTTATTATTGAATTATTAATATGAATATATTTAACATATATGTTATAAATTTTACGCATAATTTTTTCATGTACTATATATATAATGGTATCAGGAAATGTTTCATAATACGATATGATAATCTGTGAGTATAGTTATTCGTAGACGATCGTAATAGTCCGCATCTTCGTTGGGATATATGGATACTATGTGTGTCTATGCAGTATGAAATTCCGAATAGACACAAGCGTGTTGTGGGTTCGATTTCCACTCCAGGAAATGGAATTTTTAATTTCCTGGGTTTGATAACAAGGCAAAGCGCGGCATTGAGTTCCACCACTTAGCACGCAATGCCCCAATTCGGCGGAAAGTGAGGAACGGAGTGTCTTAACACTAGGTTCCCTCTGCCTACCCTGCTATATGCGGGATATATTGGGAAGCTAAGTAAAAGTAAGTTAAAAATCATAGATATAAACATATATCTTAAAAACACAGTTACAATAGTAAAAAAACATATTACTCTTTTGGAGAAACCAAAAGATAAACAAAAACAATAGATGTTAAGTTTTTGCGCAAAAAGCTGCTGAGAATTTTCAGTTCTCTCCGCTTAATACCCAAAAATAAATTCTCCGTTATGAAAAATGAAAAAAATACTGTTTAAAATCTAATATTGATTAATAAACAATAAGTAATATATAACAAATAGATAGAAAAGTACTATTATAACTATTATTACTGCACACATTAAAAATGATATTATATAGCTTTAATTTTATTCTAAATTCGATAGGTACTCGGAAACTATTTCATTTTTGCTGCGAGTACGTATTGATTAAGTTTCATATAATGCAAATAATACTTTGCTTGAAGCCGGCCTCATTTCATAATAGTCTTGGGAAAAATATCTTAAGACGCCATTATGTAACTTGATAGCGACTCATTATTTACTTTCATCACCGGAGGGAGGTGCTCAATAAAAGATAACAAGAGCAGTTTATAAGCTAATTATATGGCAACTTTGCTCTAAAATACCAGTATAATATTTTAAGTGAAATTGTTTCCACGAAAGATGGAATACGAAAACGCGCAATTTGCTAAATTTGCTTGGGTCATAAAAAAATTATTATTTAAATTGTTAATTTGCAATTATCTATATGTAAATACGTGAAGGAAAAGCTTTGGATCCCTTGTTACGAAAATTACACGGACGGAGGAGCATGAAACTCGGCACACTTATAGTTTATATAGCGAAGGACTGCGCAATGATTATATTGTCTAAAAATAATGCATAAAAATATATTAAATTAATAAAATAAATGTTACACTCTACCATGATTTGACATCCATGTTTATATAAAGTGACATATACGTCACTACGCAATGTGTTATTAACGCATTTACGGGGATACTAGTTATAATAAATATGAATCATGGACTAGGCCTTTGTTTCTTTTAAATTACGTGATTCTCCTTTATAGATGCCCCATATAACACATCGCAACACATGCGTGTGTTATGATGATGTAACTGATAGACAATTTAAAATAGTATTTTATTTGTTGCATTTTCAATCCGGATGACTATGAAATATAAGAATTGCATAGGAAAAGGATGTATTCATTACTGTTTCTAAATCATATATTATGCAACCTTGCTAATTACAAAGCGGTAGTTACATATAATTGTTGGTATATATATTTAATATTAAAAAAAAACAGCAGAAATGTTTTGTTTTCTATTTTCCGGCCAAATTCAACATTTATTATATTCCAAGATATTTACATTACGTGTTGAGTTAAAATAATATAAAAATAATCATTCCCTCGAGTGGGGATCGAACCCACTATCATCGTTCTTACAGTCAGAGACTGACTCATCATATACATTATTTATGTATTATAATGCCAATACATCAACATTTCATATGTTTTGACACATAATAAAAAATTTGTGGGACATATTCAATTTTCAACATGTTTACACACGTAAACAAATACACCCAAATAACAATCCGAGTCTAAAATTAGTTTTATGACATACATTTTAGGCAAAATGAAAACATATATATATATATATAAATACTTCAGCATATTTTTCATATTAAGTTCTGCTAGCAGTTGTAATCTTAATAGAGCTTATAAAAAATAGAAATTGTTCTGGTATAATGAATATCACCATTCCAATTCTACAATATACGAAAAAGTTTGAAATATTTAATTAATTAATAATATTTTTATCAAAAACAAGTTCTATATAGAAGCGAATGATATCTATATGTAATTATTATCGTTCCAAATAATTGATAAGATAAAATAGATAAGAATAATATTGCAAAAGATATGTATATAAACGTTTTAATAACATTTTTACTTGTAAAGTTTATGGTTTGTTTAGATATAGTTGTGTATTTCGTTCCTCCACTGACGCTTGCATTGTTTTTAAGTAGACGAAAAGTGAAGAAAATAAGAAAAAATCCTAAAACCTTAAAATGTAAGCCAAAAACAATGTTTGTATGAATTTTCAATCAATCAACAAAATAATACTGTCTTGTACTATCTTCCACACACGATTTCATATTTGTTTAGATAGAGAAGAGTTGACACTTGGGTCACAAGTCCCAGGCACTACCTAGAGCTCTTCCCCCTGTAACGCGATCAGCCTAGAAGTCGAAATACGGTGAAATCCATGAAATGTTAAGAAGTTCTCTTATATTCCGTATTTATATGTCAAATGTAGGTTTATCATCGCTCAGTGATATCAAAGTAATATATTATGATACAAGAATTCCAGGTTCTATTATGAAATTGTATGTGAGAACAGATAATTAATTCATCTATATTGTCAGTGTAGAGTATGACACATATCAAAATCAAAAATCAAAATATTCTTTATTCAAGTAGGCTATTACAAACACTTTCGAATCGTCAATTTACAAAGGTGTCAGTCGTGTAAGTCCTAACGGAAGCTACCACCGGCTCGGAAGGCTCGCAAGTTCTGCTGAGAAGAGCCGGCAAGAAACTCAACAGTTGCTCTTTTCAAATAAATTTTTTACAATAAATATACAACTATGATGAGCCTCCCGGGTGAGTGTCAACAGAATTTATAGTATTCTTGGACAGAATAATATACTTTTTTTCAGTAATATGTTCTTAACTAACTTTAAATTGTATAATATATAGAATATAAAAAAAAATATTCTATTAGTTGCCAGTCAATCCTACATACAGCTCACAACCAGGTCAGTCCACCTACTAGATAGGATCACAGCTGCTAGAAATTAGGCTAGTAGGGATAGTGATTACGGTGGGGTTGTCGTGTTAAAAGGGCTTTGTGTGGATAATGCACACGCTACGTTAAACAACGTCCCAGTTTCTTTTGTTGGTACACCTTTGTACGGGGAAAAGTTGTAAATTATGAGTAAATTACACTCGAGAAGCGCTTTCATATAAATGAGAGCTTTTGTCTAAATATTAGATATCATTGTTATTTCAATCTCATAGAATACGCAATTTAAAAATAATGATCAAAAAACCGTAAGCAATCCTGTAATTAGCATTAATTATGGATCTTAAAAATTTCTAACATGGAATGTGGTCCTCATTAGCATATATAACTGACCATACGAAAGTTCCATCTATTTAACACTGTTAGATGCAGTAAAGCACAAACGGAAATACGTATCCACTTTATTATAAATAGATATTCCAAGTAAAAAACAAGGCATCCTGTAGATGAGTAGAACAATGGTTTCTTTCATACCCCGCGTACGCATAGATGTTATTATATTAGCAGAAATCGATACTCTTTATATAAATATTCAACATATCTCATACAGATTTATACCCTACAAGTTAGTAAAACGAGTTACTAATAAAGAATCATAGCTAGGTAATAAATCAAATACTAAAAATGGTGACCAATGTTTCTATGTATATATTTGTATTAGTACTAATTTATATCATTTAAATCGTTTTTAGGTCATAATGTCACTATTAAACCAATAGGTCGGATCCCAAGGTCTCAGCTGCGGAAATTAAATTGGCAAAGCAGGTCAGACAACCGGATTTTCGTTATGGTATTAAGATAAAAATATAATTCTAAAATCTTTAGGTTTTTAAATGAAGTGCGTGTAATATTAGGTCAAGTGCGACATCAACTAATAATAAAATTCAACTTTTAATAGCTATAGAAATAGCAGTTCTAAATCTGTTCCTTATCTCAAGGGTATTTGAAAAAAATACTTTTTTTATTAGGTCAACGCTGTATCCCGTATATAGTGTAGGCAGAGAGAACCAGAGAATCTAGTGTTAAGACACTCCGTTCCCTTTTAACATTTCTGTTCCCAACGTTCCGCCGAATTGAGGAATTGCGTGCTCAGTTGTGGAACTCAACGCCGCACTTTGCCTTGTTACCAGAGCAAGGAAATGAAAATATTAAATATTATTAATTATTTTCACTTTCGGAATTGTCAGGAAATCAAAATATTAAAGAATATTTAATATTTTCATTTCCTGTAGTAGGAATCGAACCCACAACCTATCGCGTAAAAAAGATATTATAGTTAACGTTCCCAATTTAATATTATGAACAATATATAATTAACTATTGCAGCACACCGAATTCCGCAGCACTGAAGTTTCCGCCAGAGGGGAGTGCAAGGTTATGAAATCAGCACATGTGAAAGGATTACAGGAATGTCAAACTAATCTCATGAGCTAATATTTTGTTAAGGGTTAACATCCGTCAAAAGATACACAAATATATGTAATATGTGTTATAATAATGCATTTAACTATTGCTGAAGATAATTGAAAAATAAGCCTTTTACACTATACTTTTACGATAGATTTGTAAACTAGTACAATTTTTAGTTTAGATTATAGTATCTATGCAGAAAATTTCACATTAGACAATTATCACGTATGAAAATAGTTAAAAAAGATCGAATATTGCAAAAGAATATATGAATCACAGAAAAATATATATGTTGTATATATTTTTCTGTGATTCATATATTCTATTCACATCAGCTATTAAAATCCTACTAATAAATATGAAGAAATAATAACAAAATACTTTCTCTATACTTGACAGTATACACATCAGAACACATTAAAGTAATAAAAAACATTAGCATATCCAGGCATATGTTGATCGCTAATAAGGAAATCAGAAAGCTGTCGCCTGGTACGTGACCGATGGCCACCCACGTATTAAATAAGGTGGATAATGGGTGAAACAATATACACTAGGGAATGGCCCATGTCTGAAGCTGTCGTTACAAATAAAAAAGGACCTATCCATATGGTGCAAATATTTCTTACCAATAAGGTTTCCCATACACGTTATTGTCTAATTTTTTTTATTATGTTATTACGTATATATAAACTTCACGCTGTATCCCGCACATAGCAGGGTAGGCATAGGGAACATGAGAACCTAATGCTAACACACTCCGTTTTCTTTAGATTCCCGTTTCCCACTTTCCGCCAAACTGAGGCATTGAGACAACTGAGAATTGAGGCAAAAGAACGTATATATAATATTCACAGTTTATTAAAAAATTGCCATCAGAACCCGAATGGGATGTTTTTTGGCTCACGGTAATGAATTCAAAAAACCACTTAAAATTTTTAAAATACTGTTCAAATAAAGCGTATGTATAAAAGAGCGGAATGCCGGAAACAAAATGATTTTACTAGGTTCTATCCGTCTATTATGCAAAATATGGAAAATGTATAACAATATAATAAAATATAGCATACAAATATTACTTGTACGTGCTTAAGAGCACAATAATATTATTACAGGGACAAACCCGTTTGAAACATCAGCAAATTCAATAAAAACCAATGACTGCTCGTTAGCCTCTTAAATTGTGAACGATAAGCACAATTGTTGCTCACTTATGTTACATAAGAATAGTCTGTAAGTAGAGTAAAGGTATCATTGAACTCATCCCACAATACATGCATTCAACATTCATTCAAATGCTAAGTGCTGCTTGCGAGTGCTTGTAAATAATTAGTGTTAATAGACAAAATGAGTTCCAAAACTGCCCGTTGGTCCAGTGGTAAAAGATTTTAACTGCTGAACTGTGATATTAAGGTACGATATTTGGCTCAACGATGTATCCCGTGCATAGTGTAGGCAGAGAGAATCAGAGAACCTAGTGTTAAGACACTCCATTCTCTTTCAACAATTCCGTTCCCCACTTTCCGCCGAATTGAGGCATTGTGTGTTGAGTGGCGGAACTCAACGCCGCGCTTTGCCTTGTTACCAAACCCAAGAAACGAAAATACTAAATTTTACATTTCCTGGAGTGGGAATCGAACCCACAACCTATCGTGTTTACAGTTGCATGCTTGTGCCTCTGCGCCACGTCAGGCGTCTTGGGCGTGTTTTATAAACCTAATTTATAAAACACGTCCAAAACCCAAAATTGTTTATTTACAAATAATCATATGAAAAATATATATTTATCCTTAAAATACAGTATAACCGTTATATCCTTCCTGGTGATAAAACAATGACGACATGCATATTGCAAGAAAACCAACCGCAAACGCTTTACCACCAAAGTGGACGTCATTAAGCGCTTTTGAACACGATTGTGACTTCGTCATAAGTGAGATATACTCGCATATATTTAATACGGAAACACTCTGAAACAATAGTTAGAGCGTTATTAAAAACAACACGTAATTAAACAGACTACTATCCCCGTTGACGCGTTAAGAACGCGTTGTCTTTAGGTAATGTATGTATATGTCACTTTATATAAACATGGATGTCAAACCATAGTAGTGTGTGTATTATTTATTTTATTAATTTAATACACTTTTTTTGCGTTATTTAAAAAAAATATTAGCATTCTGCACTGTTTCTCTATATAAACTATAAGTGTGCCAAATTCACTGCTCTTCGTCCGCGTAAATTTCTTAAAAAACGTACAAAGTTTTTGCTTCAAGTATTTATATATAGATATATAATTAAACAAATATATAATGTTAATAATAAAATACTTTAGGAGGAAAAAATATAAATTCATATGACATATTTACCAAGTTTATTTTACGAACTCTTCGCATACAAATGCAGAACCTTGCCAAATATAACTTTTTCCTTCATTACTTGCACATACGTGATATTCATTTATATTAAAAAAACTGATTTGAACCGACAACTATCATTTTTCGTGACTTTACCCCTAGCATGGCTGCTTCGAAGAAGTTAGTTTGAAGCTTTATGTTTACTAGAAATCTAATATCAAGCAAACAGAGAAGTGTCTCAATAGCACAGTGACGTCATCCAATCCGTCATCCGGATTCAAGTAATCATAACATAACGTTAAGCCAAGAACTACTCTTGCCTATGACTCTAATTAAATCATTAAAATTTGACATACTCCAATAACTCGGTAACTAACCGAGCATAAGTTACTCATAATGTACTTACGTTGTACTAAAAGTACTAAGCAATTATGTATTTATAATCAAATTGGAACAAATATATATATAAATATATTATTAGTAATTATTAAATATGGTGACGTGCAGAGTCGAAGGAAAACCTAAAGTTATTTTTAGAAATCAATACTACCGATTGTATTATTTGTGTTCATGTAATATATTGTAACACAATATGGGCTAGAGGCGCTGCTTGTTATTCATATTGAAAGTGTCTGTTCTAAATCGGTGTCACATTAAGTTACGGTTCAAATTAAGTGGCCATAATACTTTATGTTAACAAAGAAAACAGTTGTACTTACATAATTTTAGTACTTAAATAAAAAATATGTTGTAGAAATGCGTGAAAAAGCCATTTTATGCTGTTAAGTCACGAGATATGTTCATGTTATTTACTCTGACACTATACATTTGGGCCTTACTAATATTTAAATATATTTCAATAATTATTTTTTATTAACTTAGCAACAAAGAAACTAATTAAAAAAGGCCGGCACAAGCGTGCGTCTTTAAACGTGACAGGTTGTGGGTTCGATACCCACTCCAGGATATTAAAATTTTATAATAATTATATATTGTTCATAATATTAAGTTGGGAATGTTGCTTTTATATTGGGACTAAATATCTGTAATATATGTTTTTTACGAGACAGGTTGTGGGTTCGATTCTTACTCCAGGTAATGAAAATATTAAATAATATTTAGTATTTTCATTTCCTCGCTCTGGTAACAAGTCAAAACGCGGCGTTGATTTCTGTTACTCAAAGAACGGCGTGTTTCGACAAAAGGTTCTCAAGTTCCCTCTGCCTACCTTGCTATGTGCGGGATACAGCGTGAAGTTAAAAAAAAAAACACAAAATAACTTAAAACACGTTAATAATGTAATGGAAACCTTTTACTCATGCATTTGCTGCGTTTACACGCGTGTGTGCGTTAGTGATAGAATCAGTCTTGTTTAATGGAACCCTATCATTGCGGTGAAAGGGTCTTCCGCAACACTGCTGAAACGAGAACCATTCCCTCATAATATTGCTACAAAAGGTATATACGTAAAATCAATATTTGTTTTAATATTTGCTTTCAAAATTTATTAACAACCACGTAGCAAAAGGTTGTGTAAACAGGGCCACGTAGTAGAAAGCATACTGGGTAAAATGATAGACAAGTATAGTAAGTTAGTTTCTTTTTTAAAAATAGCTAGCAGTGACTAAGAAAACAGATTATGTCCTGTCATTACGATTCTTTGCCATATCTAATATTTAACTCTACAATCGTTCATTAGAAAAAAAATATATAATAACTATTTCATAGAGATGAGTACGAGTATGTCAACTCAACCAATTATTATGAAACTTTTCAGTTTTTAAATATATTCATAGAGGTATTAAAAAGGACAGGATACTTAATATTTAAATAGAAGTACTTATAAAAAAATCTTTTGGCAGACGTGTCAAAAAAAAATGAAAAATTGAACAGCAATTTGAAAGTCAAATTAACGCATATACACACTACACTATAATATGTAGTATGGACCACTATTGACTACGCGAGCGAAGCTGCGGGTAACAGCTAGTAATGTATATATTTTTTAAAATAAAATATAACCTATAAACTTGTGGGTGCGGGTTTAAGTTATAAAGCAAACATCATCAATATTCTTCAACTCGGTGGCCGACATCTATAGTTTTCTAATATCTTTGCGGCTACCATTGCCTTTTTGTGCTAGCTTTCTACGACGAGTATTCTAGGAATTTATATTATGTTAGATAAGTGATAATAAACTAAAATATGTGTATAAAAATGTTAAAGAAATTCACTTTTAGACTTTTTTTTAGATTATTAAAATAAAATAGACCTGTTGTAAAACGCGACAGGTTGTGGGTTCGAATCCCACTCCAAGTAATGAAAATATTTAGTATTTTCATTTCCTCGCTCTGGTAACAAGGCAAAGCACGGCGTTGAGTTCCGCCACATGTGGCAGTGGGGAACGAAAATGTTAAAAGAGAACGTGTCTTAACTCTAGGTCCTCTGGTTCCCTCTGCCTACCTTGCTATGTGTGAGATACAGCGTGATGCTAAAATATATATATATATAAAGATATCTTTAAATACGATATTTAATACAAAATAAAAAAAATATTTGTGCTGGTACTTTGCAATTTTTAATCAGTGCGACAAATAGAGGAAATTCATAATATGTCGTCAATTCCCGACGTACTCCGCTGATGCGGGCACTTGATTACAAATCAATCCTCGTTCCGTCTATTGTACTATCGAGCCATTCAGAAATCAGGAATCAACTATGTTTAACATAATGAAGTTACGTTTCTAGTATATGCTGTTTCAATATTCAGAATTAAGTATAACATTATATATGAATATTTTTAAAATTATTTCGTTACTCATTGCCAAAAAAATTAGAAGCCTGAAAAAAACTAAAATATAGGTATAGGAAAAAATAGGTTTTTAAATAAAATATAATATTTCTACCTCATTTTTAGACATTGAAATATCGTGTCTGATCATAAGGTCGAATTATTATCGAGGTCCTATTTAAACATAACTTTAGATGGTGTTCGTTCTTTGTGGTGACAAAAAACAATACGAAACCGTTAGCCACGTTTTACAATGCAAAACTTTTGTTTACAAAGGGAAATATAACGAAATTTTGATGACATCCGTCATAGCCGTCGAACTCAGTGTACAGTAAACATAAGAATTTAGGAATATATTATAGTACTCCATTTTTTATTTTTCTTGGATTACATAATCTTACGTCTCACACTTTGTGTGATAGGAGAAACATAAGCTATAAATAAAGAATTTCCCTCTTTAAAATAAATTTATATAAAATTACAAATGCAACCATTGCATTGAGTTAAATACTTAATGCACCGCGGTGGTATCCAAGGGTACAATGACGAAACGGGTAGGTAAAATAATACATATAATAATAATATATACATATAAGCCAAAACTAAATAATCTTTAATAAATATTTTAGTGAGAATGTAATTAAGTGTAATAATTTCTAGTTTAGTAAGTAAAAGCTTAAATTGTAACTTTACGGTTTCTAAGCCGTGAACTTCCTTGAACTTTGAACTATTGAAATAATATTTTTAGGTTCTAATTCATTCTAGTTGTCGCCCGGAACTTCGTTCGTGTACCCCTTTTGGCCATTCTTGTATTGTCTTCGAGAATTTCTCTTTAATTTTGATTTTGCTCCCTTACACATGGAACCTACATGCAAAATTCCAAATTTTTACGTCACGTAGTTTCAGCTGTGCATTGTTTGTCAGTCAGTCAGTAACGGTTGTTTTATATACATATAAAAGTAGTTTCATTTCTCTTTTATCAATACATTTTAATAATATGTAGGGCGTAAAGAATACTTGTCTGAATAATAACTCCATATAAACATAACAGCAAAGTTGAATCTTATCAAGTGGGAGAAATCGTTAAAAAAAGATTATAATAATGACTTATGTGATAACACTATCAAATATATTCTATATTGTTCCAGTCTGGCTTAACTATCTTAAGAAAAATAAAAGGTTGTTTTTCAAACCTCTTACAACATATTAACCATTGCAATATTAAAAAGTAAAAAGTTCTTTATATTGTCATCTTTTGAGACATGGGTTTTAAATATTGGAAATTCTTTGTTGCCTTTCTAGTACTAGTAGTTCTAGTAATTTTTGTTTAAAGACTGATATTAGACACCAGTAGGAACACTACAGACAATAGTTCTGTCTGCCCATTACAATTACACAGTCGTTCTCCTTGAAACGAAAAGGCCATGCTTTAAAATAATTTTAAAAAATCCAGCTTTTGTAATGCACTAAAATTGAACAAAATATTAGTATTTAAAATGTTTATGAATAGGACTTATGCAGTTTAACCCTCACTAACCCCTTGAACCAAACCGGTCTCGGCTTACAGACTCGTTTTGCGTCGTACATGTAAATGCAATCCTTTCAGTTAAGAATTTAATATGAATTAAGAAGGCCGTCTGCTTAGAAGTGCGAATTGCAATAATACGTAATTTAACAAGGTCTAAATTACAATTTTCTTGCAATTTAGGATAAAAGTTATTCATAAGGTTAAAAGTTATTGAGTCTTTGGGGTTCTTATAGAATTTTTTTGGGCATTTCGAAGTAGTACTAATCGTCATTATGGCTTGAATACGTGAAGGGAAATTTTTCCAAAATTATGAAATTTAGTATAGTTTAAATATCTGTTTTTTTATATAATAATGTAATAGAAATATATTAAATTCAACATTACATATACACTACCGTGTGTTTGACATACGCGTCTCATAAGTCAGTTAATATGTAGCAGTTATTATAAATATACAATCTAATGCTTTTGGACAATTTGTTTACAATTTTCAACGAAATACAATAATTTTAATAACATAGTCAAAAATAAAATTAAACATTTTATAAAATAAAAAAATGCCTGTCGTGGCGCAGAGGCATATGCGTGCGACTGTAGACGCGACAGGTTGTGGGTTCGATTACCACTGCAGAAAATGGAATTTTTCATTTCCTGGGTTTGGTAACAAGTTAAAGCGCGGCGTTGAGTTTCCTCACTCAGCACGCAATGCCTCAATTCGGCGGAAAGTGGGGAACGGAGTGTCTTATCACAAGGTTCTCTCTGCCTACCCTGCTATATGCGGGATACAGCGTGAAGCTACGTATGTATGTATGTAATAACATAGATTTAGTTTTTGTCTACCACTTACTTTCTTAGTGTGTTTCCTTACAAAAAACAATAATCAGAATCATTTAAGTAAAATAAGCCATTACAGACATTAAAAGTGAACATGCAGGATTACTGTAACAATTAATATCGAGTTAGTTTGTACGTGACGCAATTTCTAAGTACCGAGCGACACGGCGCTAATTTTCTACACTTCTCTGTGCAATTAACATCGATAGCGCAGGACACTTTCTTTCACGTAGTGACTTTCCAAGCACATGTTGGTTTCTATATATGGACGACATTAACTTGGATGTTAGAAATGTAGGTTTTCTTATGGTACAAACATGTACATGTATGTTGAGACATGTATAAAAAGATGGCGTACTATAATTAATAGTAAATACGTATTTTTAAGGTAATTGACTAATGGCTAATGTTAAAGAATGAAATATTACTAAGGAGGAAAAAGAATAAAAAATATGAATTATTTTATTAATATCCTAAAAAACGCAATGTTCTAGTATCAATTTGATTTGTCTTATAGACAAACATACGCTTTATATATAAAATACATATTGACATTTAAATTATTTTCTTTATATAACTTTAAGTATAAATGTATATAAATTACAAAAGTTTAAATTAGAAAAAAACAGCATAAAACCAGCATATTTTGCATCACTGAAATAAACACACCATCGTAATAACAAATTGTAAATGTCATGGAGCGGCCTTGCCACAATGTGAATTTGTAACAGAAATAACACTGATTATTTACAATAGCGTATTCTCAATGTGGAGGTCATCATTCTAAAAATATTTTTTTTAGATTAATACATTCTTGCATATTTCAGGGCATGTGGTGAAAGCATAGTGTTAAGACACTCAATTCTTTAGTTTTGGTTCAATTTCAAAACATGACATTAAATTTGGGAGGGAAAAATAAAAAAAAGAATTATTAATGAATTCTGTGAAGTAAAAAATATTATTACCCAACAATAGCAATCTATTTTAGATTACCTGAGAAATATATATGATTTGCAAAACAAGTTTCTTAATATTTTCTTGCTATAAATGAGCCAAGGTCGTCCAATTTAGTTTTAAACCAATCATTGTTTCACTGCTTAATTATACTAATTACCTATTGTTGTGAGTTGATTGACTTTTGCTTAGTAATTAATTTAATTCATGCACAAATTATTAAATAAGATGAGATTAGCTCAAAAGTTTCTGTAACAAATTTTATTTCTATTAACCAATGCTTATTTCCGAGAACAATCATTTGGCAAGAGAGAAACTTTTTTTATTAAAATTTTTAACATATTAATAATTGTAAATTTTGTTTATGAATAAAGATTTTAATTGACCAACTTAAATTTATTTTACTTTGAGGAAACATTATATATTTTCACAAAAGAGAGTTTGAGATTATCTTCTCTTAATAATTATTCTTATAAAATACCGCACTGATTCATTCTTAAACTATTATAAAAATGTTATAAGCACAAAACATTATTCCTTTAAATTCTCACATTTAAAATTCATACCAATATCTACAGAATACAACATTAAACAATACTATTAAGTCTTTGAATAAAGGAAGTGGGACAATTTGCATGCACCCTGGCACTTGTCAGTATCCTTTTAAGCATGCTTAGCGTTAGGTTTAGAATAACATATATTTGAAATAGCATTTAGTGTTTTCCATATTTTAATATCAAATTGAGACATTTAGAGAAATTTCTATCTATGAAAGCAATAAATACATTGCTATTTAATAACCATGTGATATTTTTTACTCATAGTTTTTATATATTAAAAATACAGTAATTTATTATTAATTTTATGATTGTTACTTATTCTAGTACACATTTTATAGAATTATAAAAAGCTTATATAAGATTTGAGATAATTGATAAGACCATCATAATCATTAGATTAAGTGCATGGTGTATATTGAAAATGTGAAAACATGACGTCATCTGTATAATAAATAAATATTTAGTAGTTTTAAAATTACTAAGATACATAATCACATGTGTTATCGCTCGAGAGCGTTCGGTTACACCACTGGATGCGGCACAAATGAGTATGACTCTTTCGTACAATGACGTCAGATAATTTGTTACGATAATAAGCATATTACAAAGGTACATGAACTATATCTGTTACAAATGAGACAAAATCACTTACCCGTCACCTACAACGACACACTTGATCGCCTGCATTTCTGCGATTCAGAATTCTGTTAACACTAAACAAGGGGCGATTATCACAACGAAGGCCTCCGAACCAATCTCGAACCGTCACCACTGCACTAAATCACCTCTAAATGTAATCAATATGCTTGAGTATTAAACTTAATACTCATAAAAATAAACGTCACTGTTTTTAAAGAGTAAATTAAATTTCATATCTTCCTTTTCGCGATTATAAAATGATGTACAAATCATTCGAACACTACACTAATCACAGACGTTTCGCCGATAATTACGTTACGTACGTTCAACTTGCATCCACAGAATAATAATACCTACTCCACAACGAACCAACGGGCCCGTGTACAGTGAATAAGTAGTTACCACAGATACAAAATAACTAGTGTAATGTTGCCCGCATTAAAATTGTTTTGTAAAAGGTTTAAAAATGTTTTATATACATTTCATTAATAAATTGTTATAGACGAATGATTTATTATTAAATATAAATATTAAGCAGATATTTACACACGTATCATATAAATAAATGTTTTTTTGAAATATTCTTGTACGAAATGTTACATTTTTATGAAATGAGATAATTTTATTAATACACTTATATTAATATTTAAGTTAAATTAATGTTAGATTTATGAGAATTATAAATTTAAAGTCTTTATTTAAGAATATAATTATAAATTTCAGTTAATGTTTTGTATTAAGCTGTAAAGTGAATAGTGACCTTTATTTGAATCGGTTATGTCGGTCTTTTAAGCCCTAGCACACGTTTTTGCGCGTTATGTTTTCTGTTATCTATGGAAATAATAGCATGGCTACTGCGACAGATTGTGTTGCGCGGTATTGCGTGATCCAATAAATGGTTCTTTGTTTAATATGGCAAAAGGTGATAAGGACCTGGAAAAACCAATAGTGAATAATGAATTACCTACACCTGAGTGCCGTAGCACCGATAATGAAGATTCAGAATCCACACAAGAGCAACCCTTGGATATAGGAGAGCATTATTTAGTGCGGCGTTCCGATGAGTCATGGCACCCGGCGGAGATCATACAGACGCGGTACAATGCCGCGGAATCAGTTTATGAGTACTATGTACACTATGTGGGCTACGATCGAAGGCTCGATGAATGGGTTTCCCGCCACCGGGTTATGTCTGATAGATTTGACGTGTGTGAAAATTCAAATAACAACATAAACTCAGATCATTTACTTACCGACAAATCGGGGCGTAAAATAACGCGCAATCAAAAACGTAAACATGACGAGATTAACCATGTACAGAAATCGTATGCGGAAATGGACCCAACAACAGCTGCTCTAGAAAAAGAACACGAAGCGATTACCAAAGTTAAATACATCGATAGGATACAGATCGGAAAATATGAAATTGATACATGGTACTTTAGTCCGTATCCAGATGAATATGGAAAACAATCAAAATTATGGATTTGTGAATATTGTTTGAAATATATGCGAATGGAAAAAACCTATAGATACCATTTAAGTGAATGTACAGCGAGACAACCATTAGGCGGCGAAATATATAGGAAAGGTACGATCGCAATATTTGAAGCTGATGGAAAGGAACATAAAATTTATTGTCAAAATCTTTGTTTATTGGCTAAATTGTTTTTGGATCATAAAACACTTTATTTTGATATAGAACAGTTTTTGTTTTACATTTTATGTGAAGTGGATAAACATGGAGCTCATCTGGTTGGATACTTTTCTAAAGAAAAAGACTCCCCTGAGGGTAACAATGTAGCATGTATTTTAACACTACCTCCGTATCAGAGACAAGGCTATGGTAAGTTGCTCATTGCATTTAGTTATGAACTGTCAAGGTTGGAACAAGTAGTTGGCAGTCCTGAAAAACCTCTTTCAGACTTGGGCAAACTCAGTTACAGGTCATACTGGTCATATGTACTTCTAGAAGTACTCAGTGCCAGTCGAGGTACATTAAGTATCAAAGATTTAAGTCTAATGACAGGTATTTCCCAAACTGATATTATTTCCACTCTGCAGTCCATGAATATGGTCAAATATTGGAAAGGACAACATGTTATTTGTGTTACACCAAAGATTGTAGCAGAACAGCTAGCTAGCTCTCATTTTAAAAAGCCTCGGTTAACTGTAGACCCTTCAGCTTTGAGGTGGACTCCTCCAAATAAGCAAGGGCATTCTGCTAAAGCTAAAAAGTAGTATAGGCTTACAGGCAGAGCTTAGGGAATAAACATAAACTTACAGTGATAAGACGACAGTTGTAAATAAAGGAAAAGAAATTTAAATGTGAGGTACATTGTGTATGTATTTATTTTTATGACATAATTTGTCATTTTTGACACAAAACATAGAGTAATTAATCTTATTGCTGTCAGTTAATATAAGTTTCCTCTAAGCAGAAGCCTGTTTATATCAGAACAGATTAGTTTGAGGTTTTAGCTTTATGTGATCAGACACTTAACAAGTCTCTAAAATAACTTATTATAAAAAAAGCAGTAGCATTATTGATGGCATTTGTTGGTGTTGAGAAATTATTTTGTCTCGTTGTTAGAAATCCCCAAAAACAGTATAATTTAAAACATAAATTTCCATTATGGTTAATGTATGGTAGTATATAGTACATGGATTCCTTCTTAACCTTCTAATATCTTATATTAGGCTTTATGAAAAATATAGTTATGTATTTACTTTAAAAACCTGTCTAGCAAATAAAATGTGACATTGTTTAAAACAATGAAACACCAGTACAGTTCCAGTGTAATAGTTGTAGAAGTAAATTGTCATTGGATTGGATTTGAGATTTATATCGAGTTTTTATTATTTTGTCTCCATACTTTTTAAGTATTTTTTTTGTATAAAATCATCACTAAGGTTTTGTATGTTAGTTTTTCACAGTAGTAATATAACACTTTGTATAATAATGTACAACATTTTGAGATCTGTTCTGTAGTCATTCAGTTCCTTTGTCTACTGTTAAAAGTGATATTAATTTTAAGTTTGCAATTAGGTTTTTTATAATTGTATGTTTTATGTAAGATTTTAGATCTTAAGTCAAAATGTATAGAATAATTTGTAATTTTCAATTAACTAAAAAAATATTTTTCTGTACGACTTAACCCTATAATATACAGCAGAAAGTATTAACACATTGACATTATTAGAGCTCAAAGATTGAACTGATTTTGTGACTGTTACAAACATTTTTAACTTAAATGTTTCTA